>JACTOM010000045.1:7322852-7419757 GCA_015832385.1 Elymnias hypermnestra | reverse complement strand
GGTACTCAAGATCGGCTTAAAATCTAAAGTTACGAGGGTTCCTTCGCGCCCTGATCCGAGAAGAACCCACAACAAACTCAGTCGGGTATTTTTTTTTACCATCATCATTACAATAACAAATTAGTTTACTATATTTTAATTAAAATTAGAGCAATTTGTTCACTCCCAAGCGTTTCTATCGTCTAGGTAATCTTGCAACTTATAATACGATTTTTCTATCAACTTTCTTTTAACAAAGACTTTGAATTTATTAATTGACATCTTTAGAACGTCTTGTGGGAGTTTATTATAGAAACGTATACAGTTACCCTTAAATGAGTTGTTAATCTTATGCAGCCTACTAGAATTTATAACAAGTTTGTTTTGGTTTCGTAAGTTATATGATGTACATTCACTCTTTTTATTAAAAGAGTCAATGTTTTTATGTACATACAACAAGTTTTCTAATATATATACGCAGTGAACTGTCATTATGTTAACTGCCTTGAATTTGTTTCTTAGCGACTCTCTTGGACCCATATTGTAAATCGCACGAATGTGCTCTGTATTCCTTCACTCTCATACTCCGATGTGAGGCGCTGCAAGATCATAAATCAGTTAATGTATTTGTAAATAAAAAATTTACTTAAATAAGACCACATCAAGTATCGAAAACTTTTAGCCAAAATGTAAAAATGTTAGCTATTAGAGGAATTGGCCCCTTTTTTTTTCACAAGTATCTAACAACTTTTATACGTAGTCATGGTCAAATTTTATGAAGTTCAATGTTAGTTACATGATAAATACATGAAATACACCAGTAAAATTATAAATCTAAGGTCATCAAATGTATATTTCTACACTCCCATCTATCACCAGGATAAGAAACGTAAATGCCTTTCTCAACGACACGAATTTAATGTTTTCTTTTTCTCCAGACCTCTAAAGACGTAGTTTCTCAAACAATAGTGTAAGTGAAATGAAAATATCTACGTAAAACTGCGTAGTTAATACGTAAGCCTCTCATAACCTCGTCTGTTTCTTCACAATTCGGAATGGTGCGATCTGATAACCGAGTTTACAGCCACCCGACCGTTTTTAATTGCTGTTTTATGTTCATTATGAGCCAATGATACTGCGTTTTAATGTTAATTTTTATAGCGTGTGTCAAGGTATATATTTAAAGGCGTATTATATTGTTATGATCAATGTATAACAATATTTTTTTTTATTTGAAACGAAAACCAAGGTCATTATTATTTTAGTTAACAATACGTTGTCATAATGAAAGTTGATTGGATTAGTTTTGGTCTTACTGAGAAAAAAATTGGTAAAATCCTTAACTATATAGATACTGATTGGATATGATACTAGTTGATACACGTAACGTCGTATCCCAATTAAAAAATAGGAGGTGAAAAATTCGCAGGGAAATGCTTTTGGGCACAAATCCCGACCCTATGGGTCAAAAGTATGGGAATCGGCAAGGGAGGAGGTGTCACAATACTCACGAAAATCCAACGGAACCCTCTTCATCCATGAGTGAGGTACCAGGGGTTTAAGTTTCGCATTCATCCCTGTTGTCCCGGTTGAGTCCGACTGACGATTCAAAAAGGCGGATGGGAGCGTCTACTGCATTCTTGCTCTCTCGTAGAAGAAGAACACTCCCGCCCACATTCTTTGTCACGAGATTTTGAATTAGATAATTAGGAAATATGATCACTTACTCTCATCATGAGGAATCCAAAATATTACATCTGGCAAAATAAAATAGCAGTCTATTAACGTCACATGTTGTAATTTCTATGTGAACAAATTCGCAGCGTTTGTTGATTAATAAATTAGATTACCTTCGATTGGAATCCTTCTTTGGAACCTTTGCCTGATCCCTGGGTTATAGCTATTAGGTCATCTGATGCTATAGTGGAATTATAGCGAACAAGAGCAATTTTCTCACGTTACAAACGCTATCATCGAATTCGGGGCGAGATGTCGCGTTCAGCACTTCCTATTGCAAGTCGTGACTACTCGAATGTGAGAAAGCATTCTAATTGACATTTAAAATTATAGATCAATACTAGATCTTTCGTTGGACTTCCTATTTTATTTGTATTAAAGCTATAACGGGCGGTTTAAGAATAAATAAAAATGATATTAAAAAGGTATGTATGTGAAAAGTTTGGGATAAAATACGAAGTAACGGAAACTATAAGTAAAATGGAAAGCTGTAGAAGCCTGGAAAATGCCCTTATGCAACCTTGGCAGGGAGTGTAGGTTTGTTGTGTGTGTCTAAAGTGTGGGTCTAGAATACTCACTAAAACCTACCGCCACACTCATCAATCTGAGATGAAGGTGTCAGAGGCTCCTTGCGCGTTCGCCTTTACATTCCTGGATGAGACCGACAAAGTGACTTTAAGAAGGAAGCAAGAGGCGGTCGTGAAAACGCCTCCTGCTACCCAGCTTCCTCCTTCGAAAGGGAGGTACATATGCAGCAGTTTCGCGATCTCTTTCCATTGCCTCCGAGATGACAGCCTCTCAGATGAAGAAGGCAATTGCTTTTCATCCTATCTCAACGCCAAGCATTAATGTTATAAAAACCTACTAACAAATAATAATTTTTGAATAAGTATTCGTACTTTAACGTCTCACTAACTCTGGAGCTGTATATACTGAAGAATTGCTCGCGATATATGATTTTGAGAAGGAGTCAAATTATAAAAAGGTATGTTTAATCAATAATTATATAAAAAAGATTTTTTAGCTCATACTGCCCTAAACTGTTAGCAAGTCTCTTAGTTTTATATGAATGCTGTTACTTTAAGTTCTTAAAAGTAACAATATTAATAGGGGTTTGATTGCTTTATGATAGGCACGATTATTTCTCATCGAAAATCCTATGTTATAGATAAATTAGGCAAACAATCGATATAGGTATGTATTGATAAATGTAAGAGCATTTTTTACTTACTTGTATGCACGCACTTTTGTGCGTGCATACAAAGCACACATGTCAGAAGTGAAACTTCTTTGGCAAACTAATTTTTAAGTCTTGTTTACTATATTCGTCGGAGAATAAGAGAGAGAAGGAGAGCATAAAGCACAGCGGCGCAGGTTTCTCCGCCGACATCGCCATTAATGGGATCCATTATTTAATTTCTTATTCTGTGGGCGTTCGTGGGTAATATTGGTGCAATCAAACACTTTATTAATTAACTCGATGTTCAATCACTCGATGTTCCCGATATCAACTTAAACAAACTCATTATCAACATTAGCTGGGAACGTGACAGTTCCAACAGTCGACTCCGGTCAAGCGCTACTCGAGAACTATCGAGAGACGCGCCGGACTGCCACTTATTGACTCCGCCCCACTCCGACAGACAGATGGCGCCAGCGTTCCACAGACTATTACACTCCGACATATTTATACAAAATTGACTGCAGCTTTGGAAGCTCTTATATTGGGCAAACGAAGCGTTCCATAGCAACTCGTGTGTCAGAACACATAAATGCTGTCAAGCACAACGACATACAAAAATCTGCGATCGCGGAGCACATTTTGCAGCAGGGAACTCAACACTGGATAGAACTTCATAGCCCGAAAGTTCTTTCCACGGACCGCCATTATATGCCGAGATTAGTTCGCGAGGCCATTGAAATTAAAAAATATCCTAATTTCAATCGTGAAGATGGTTTTAAGCTGGCTGATACGTGGAATCCAGTGGTGAAGCTATGCCAAATGAACAAACGACGCAATTTTTCAAAATTAAAACGTGACGTTGTGAGTGTAGTATGCCGACAAATGGATGTGGGTGCCGTGAAAAATAAAAGAATCAGACGTAGGGTAGACAGATTCTGCCCTTGACAGCTTGACACAACCGACCACAGCAGTATCGTCGTGACCACGATCCATGCAACTGGGTCGAAATATCGGCAAAATTAAAAATTAAAAATCGCCATCGTGATATGTACCCGTTCAAATAGTCAATATGTTAATAAACCACGAAAATTTAAGTTTAAAACAATATTTATACAAATTTAAACTTTAGATTTCCGAGACTTAGAGGGGGAAAATTATTGTCATTATTAAAAGTGTAGTAAATTAATACAAATAATGCCACGTGTTTTTTGTGAATAGCATTTATTAAATAGATTTTGTTTTAGTATATCAAATTTAGAAAAGAGAATTTTATGAAATTATTAAATGACGAGTGGCGAATTAAAAAGCCACGTACTATTTTTAAATATTAAAACTACCTAACCTTCAAACCAATTTGGCATAAAAAACGCTGCACAACATCGTAACGCGAATCACGCGTTTCATGCGCAAACATGTTTGACTTCAAAAGTTTGATTTGATATTTATTTTAGCTACATACAAATTTAAATGTACGTGTTCAAATTTTTTAATATATAATTCGTTTTGCGGTCTGATGGCAAAACCTACGTGTAAAAACGCCGCCAAGTGTATCAGCTTCCGTGACGATGCTGTTTAGAAGCCGATAAGAGTTAACGGGTTAAACCTTGTCCTGGTACGTCTGTTACATAGATTTTATCATGACTAACTATCAGTTAAGGTTATATAAATGCATACGGCGTATATTTTACGACTTCAATCGTAAATAACACATTTATTACTACTAAAGTGAAACCTACATAAGTGATGGTTGTGTGAAAACTTGATAATTACAATGAGGTGCCGACTTTTATAAATTGAAGTACTTTTGCTTTTGGCATTTTTTAAATTTTTCATTGAATTATAGATGTTTTACTTGATAAAATACGTGTCATATATCAATTGGGATCTCGCGTTTCCACAAGAGGTAAATTCAAAGAAATATCAATTCTCACCGTACCGTTGGAATATATTGAATAACATTTTAAAAATCCGAAATAATGTTCTTTTATACAGCAAAAGGAGCGAAGCACACTCTTTTGATACAAGAAGTAATAACAAAATTATAATTCAATATTTTAGAGTGAGAAGAAGAAGGTTCAGAAATCATTTATTGGGATGAGCATACGCATTTATATTAGGAGACCCGAATCACTTCTGGGTTTGCGTCCACATACTTTTGAGAAATATGTTAAAAACGTCCTATTACAAAAAGCATAATATAATATTGAAGATTATTTAAGTGACAAAGATGTTTGCACTTGATTCCAGTTGCACATAAAAGCTGAACACATTGTAACCTACAAAAACTATGTTTAAACGAATAACCTTTGGTGGGAGGCTTCGGCCGTGGCTAGTTACCACCCTACCAGCAAAGACGCACCGCCAAAACAAAGAGATTTGTGTTCCGGTACGATGCTGTGTAGAAACCGTAAGAGGTATATCGCCTCTTACCAGATTATCGCGCTTCCATCTTAGACTATCATCATTTACCATCAGGTAAGACCACAGTCCAGCGCTAAACTATCAGCAATAAAAAACCGTTGAGTTATCGGTTTCTTCTCAGCGGAATCAACTTTCCGAACCGGTGGTAGATTTATTACCAACGGACAGACGACTGACGATTCATTCATCATGATTTTGATTTTGATTCTGATTCTGAGTCTGGTTCTAAGTCTAATTCTGATTCTAAGTCTGATTGTGATTCTAAGTCTGGTTAGGATTCTGAGTCTCATTCGTATTCTGAATCTGGGTCTGATTCTGATTCTAAGTCTGATTCGGATTGTTATTCTGATTCTGAGTCAGATTCTGATTCTGATTTCAATAATATAAATGAGTCATTCATGTTGTATAATTAAGGCATCTATTGGGTTTGTATTACCAAATTTCCACTCTACTTACACTCGTTATATTTATACTCTGTCTGTCTGCCGCGCTTTCACGCCTATACACAGATGATGAAGAAAGGACTTCGGCTGCTTTAAAATGCGAATAAAGTGTTGTAAAAGATGGAAAAATCATCATTTTTAGAGCTAATAGTTTGAAACTTATTTTTTAGGCTGTTGATTCGAAGTAAATACCAATAACGTTCTAAGTTTGTAAAAGTTTGAAAGTAATTCTGTCAGGCTTTCACACCAAAACTACTGAACCAATTTAAATTAAATTTGGTACACAGATAGTCTAGAGCCTCGATTTTTATTAGAAAGGATGTACCTCAAGGGTAGTTCGATGATAGTTTGGTTAGGTTTTGATCATGGGATCCATGCCAATGTAACGGAACTTTTCAATTATTAGGAGAAAATCAACGATACTCCGAAGAATCTTTTCTAGGTCACCCGGATATCTGACTCATCGCATCACACTGTGGCAGATTGTACAGCCTGGGGACCTGAGCTTCCCCTCTTAGTGGCGCTGAGCGGCGGTGATCTCTCGCTGGGGAGCATTATAGGTGCGATGCTCTCCAATGGGAGGATGTGGGCAGGAGCATCCTTCTTCTGCGAGCGAAAGAGGGAGAATGCAGCGTATGCTCCCTTTCCCGCCGAAGGAGGCATGGTACTAGGCGGCGCGTGTTTGCGCACCTCCTTCCGCCTCCTTGAATCCTCAGTTGGACTCATGTGATGTACCAGGGCCGAATGCTACACCTGGTGCCTCACTTATGGGTTACGAGGGTTCCGCTGGGTTTATGTGGGTATTGTGAGGTTTCCTCCCTTGCTGACTCCCACACTTTTGACCTATAGCTCGGAGTTCGTGCCTGAAAGCATTTCCTAACGACAAAAAAGTCTGGCCGGATATTTCAGTTGCTTACCATACCATCGTTGTGGTCTAGTAAAGCTCTTACATCATAATTATTAACTACTATTTTAACTAACATGAATCTCGGAAATACATAAAGATTTAAAAACACACACGAGAACTTTAATTATACTGCAGAACTACATGCTCATGGCGACATCAAAGCAATTACACAATTATTATGTTATAAATAAGCCTTGTTTCTGAAAGAGCGGCGGCATTTCCTAGTACTGCTAATGGTTTTCCTTTCCGTCTCATCAATCACAGACGTTAAGTCATCACTGTGAAGGGATCGCGGGAACTGACTTTCACAGGGTTTACTCTAATTATGAAGCGAAAACTTAGGAATTGTGAGAGAATATAGGTACTGAAAATTGTATTTTCTAATTTGTTTGAGTTTGGATTGGTGGGAGACTTCGGCAGTGGCTAGGAATCACATACCCGTAAAGACATACCATCAACCAAGAGCTTTGTGTTCCGGTACGATGCTGTGCAGAAACCATGAAAAGGTAAATTGCTTCTTACCAGATTAAGATGAAGGCGCGCTAATCTGGTAAGAAGCAATTAACCTTTTTGTAATGCCTTGTTTTAGGGTGAAAATGGTTAAGAAATTGGTCGGGTTGAGCATACGCAACTTTAATAAGATACCTGAATTTTTACTCAACATAGTTTTAAGAAATATGTTAAAAACGTCCTATAACAAAATGCATTTCGTAATGTTGAAGGTTATTTAAGTGGTAAAGATGTTTGGACTTGATTCCAGTTGCACTTGAAAGCTAATCAGATTGTAACATATAAAAATTATATATAAAGGAGTAACCGTTGAGTTTCTTGCCGGTTTCTTCTTAGTGGAGTCAACTTTCCGTACCGGTGGTAGATTTATTACCATTGGGCAGACTAATAATGATGTAAGGGCTTTTTGAGCCTACTACAATTGAGAATATTTTATTTTTGAGTTTTGCTTGGCGGTACGTTTTTGCTGGAAAGGTGGCAAGTAGAAAGGTTTTTGACATAGTTTTTAGACGTTATAAACGGATACTTCTATGTTGCTCTTATTTATATTTTTTTATTTAATGATGTAAAATGAAGCAATGTGTATGTAATACATCTATGTTATACAATTTAAATAATTCGTCTAATATGGAGCAGGAAATGGCTGTACGATTGACTTCCGAAGCAGCTGCAATATGATACATACAACTGTGATGATGGCGGCACGTAAAATATTCGAGTGGTTGTTGCAATCATGTAATAGAAATCTTTTTATACATATAACTAGCAACGTCCCGTAGTTTCACACGCGTAAATACCGATCTTATGGCACTGGAAATTCGAAATATAGATTTATTTTCGTTGACATAAAAGTTTTACTTCACTTAGTTTTTAATTACCTCCTTTCAGATTATAAGATACACGCTTATATTGATAATCTAATTGATATACAGACTTTACTTTAAAACGAATATATATCTACCTAATATTTTTTTTAATTCGTAACATCATTTACGTAGAATATTAGTAAAGTTAAAATTATTAGTGTTGCGAGTACTCGCTTTGCCACCAGAGGTTTCGGGTTGGATCCCCGATAGGGCGAATTTAGGTAATTGTATTATCTAAATTGTATAATAATGGTAATAATTGTCCAAGTCTGGACTAGTGGGAGGCTTCGCCTGTGGCTAGTTACCACCCTACGAGCCAAGACGTGCGCCAAGCGAGTGTTAGGGTTATATGATTATTTGAAAATCAACTATTGTTGAAATATTATATTGTATATTGACTATTGCGGAAGTATCAGTTGCGATTATATTTCAAAATAAGTTTAAGATGGTGCATATGTCCACTTCCACTAAAGTTTATAATTTTATTAAATTAACCTACAATATATTTTTACACAGGTAAGATTGAAAGGGTAGAATGAAGGACTGGGGTTATAAAAGTGGTAAGTTATCTTTAGATAATGACAATAACAGAAGTAAAAATAGATCAGCTTCGCGACGATATTTAATAAGTTATTGAAAAGCGTAATGGTGAAAATAACTTAGAGTTATAATTTATAAAATTGGAAGGGTCGAGGGGTACTCGTAGCAAAAATTGCCTAGAACATATTAAGATATTACTTTTTCCAACATATCTACAACATAATCAGACAGGTATTACATTTTAGAAGTCGGTAAAAAGTAAGTGAAAAGCGTGACGAGACATAAAGTTAAAAGTAACACGTACTGATAATGTGCAAATCATCACTGACCAATTTATCTCATACGACGGATGTACTCGCACTCGCACTCGTGTCACTACAGACGTTCACTTCCTAAATATTACAATTTCTCTCACAAGTAACCATTAAAGTTAACTTTACCATTACTTGACCTCATAATTTTATCAAAACATTGATTTATACATGTAACTAGTTACCCGCGTAGTTCTTGATTCCGTTATCCCGTTATTAGTGTAAGTATTTACGAAGCAAAAAGAACGTGTATGGCCTATATCAAATCAAAGGGTGAATGTTAAAGGAAATCTCTCAGTAAGGTTCGCTTTAATTCGGACGTACATACATATACATAGCATCACGCCTCATTCCCATAGGGGTAGGCAGAGACAACGTCCTTCCACTTGCAACAATCCTTACATATCTCCTTCGCTTCTTTCATTCTCATTAAACCTTTCATACAAGGTCGTCGGTTTAGAGTACTTTTAACCTGGCCCCTATTTAAAATGTCCTGGATTTGGTCCAGGAAAGTTCGCCTTGGTCTTCTCCTTCCAACTTTCACATTCACTCTTGACTCATAAATCCTTTTTGTCAATCTCCTTTCATTCATTCTCTCTACATGCCCAAACCATCTAAGCATACCTTTCTCGATTTTAGTCACTACGTCTTCTTTTAAACCACAACGTTTTCTTATCACTTATTAATTTGGATCCCATGGGAATATGCGGCAACTCGTTCTCAGTAAGAAACTACCTCGCGAGAGGATTATATATACTGAATTTCAAATCAATCTGGTGAATATTTAAGAAGATCTTGCATTGGGAAACTCTTTGTGAGCGTTTACGCCAAAAAATAGCCCATGTCCTCTGTCAAAGTCCATAATATCTGTGTACCAAATTTCATTTAAATCGGTTCAGTAGTTTTAGCTTGAAAGCGTACAGAGATAATATTAGTAAGTATTATTAAACATCTGTATAGTTATACTAAAGGGCAAGGGCCGGACTTTAGAGTTTTGGTGTTCCCGGAGAGAAAGGCGAGTGGAGGCCTTAAATTATTTTCGAAATAAAATATCATTTTTAAGCCGACTTTTTTATTAAATAATTTGTTATGAATTAGTAGTACTTGTGGTAAAGTCATAGGTTTTTTTTAAATGCAAAAAGGAATGGAACTCTTTTCCCTTTTTTTCACTGAAATATGATTGATTATCTCGTTTGAAATCGAATTCGAATGTCCCATCGCGCTCTATTATTTATAATTTACATTTTTGAAAACGGGTGAACAAATTGTATTAGAAATCACTATAATTTAATAGAATTCCAACATCAGTTGTTGGAATTTTCCTTTTATAAATCAGTATTAATGTGTATAAATCAAATATGTCTATATTTATGTATATGAATGTGACAATATGTATAATAAATAGTCTTTACTTTAATTTTTTATTAGTTTAAATTTTAGTTATTATACTAATTTAATTCATACTATTATTTGTAGTTAGTATGATATGTTATTATTTTTTTACAACTTTTTTATCAGGTCCTGTTAACTTTAATCTAGTAATAGCATAGATTATGAGGCTGTATCGGGCTGCGTTCGTTACCCTGGGTCCATTTTCTAGGTCATGCCACACATTGCAGGGTATTGTAAAACATACTAAAATATATTGTGAGTGGTGACATAATGTATAAATTAAGATATTTTCTTTCTTTCAATTCATCACCATTAAAACTAAATATATCCTCAAAGCAATTTAGAGATTTGGGAATGTAGCTTTGAAATTTTGATCTTCTAGAATTTGTTAATAGAAAAGTCTTGGAGACTGATCTTTTCCGCGGTCCTGCTTAAGTAAGTTCATTATAGATGCGATCGTCGTCTATTTAGTTCAAAGATAAAGATAACAGTTGATATAAATTTCAACAGTGTTAAATCCCATTTTTTTATAGTTTCAAAGTCCCTATTGTGGGGGCCCTCTCTCATTCACGCCCCGGGGCTATGACCAAGAATGCGATGTCTTAAATCCGGCCCTGTGAAGGACATGCAGCAAAAATATCCTTCTTCGAATCTCATATAGAGATTAGACATTTGCGTAGGAAGTACACTTCCTTCTTTTATATAAGATTTAGTTTGTTTTGTTTGTTCTTTTGTGACATTGCGTTTTCTATTAGTATTTAAGTTTAAATTTTATATTTATTTCGTATTTGATGTAACTAGCTATAACTATAATAATTTGATAACGCTTTCTTTAGTTTTGTCTTTATAGCACTTTTGAATCGATGTTAAACATAATCATTTTCTCCTTACTACATGTATAAATGTATAACTCTCGATGTTATTATAAAATAACTTGAAATTTAAAATTACGAGCTTTCTTTGGGTCTTAGACTGGTTTGGATTGATGGGAGGCTTGTGTCTTGCAACCATCCTACTAGTAAATTAATTCTAATAAGATTACCATTTTAGACTGTATCATCGTTTAGTATTACGTGAGATCTTTGTTAGGCGCTAGCCTGTTAGTGAAATGTAGGATTTATAATTTAAAATGGTTGAGTACTTACTTAGATGATCTAGTTTCTCATGCAATTATTCAGTTGCTGTACTTAAGAATATTACCTGAAAAGAAAATACAATTATTAAAGACATGTTCAGTCAACGGAAAATTACTTCACACAAGTAACAGACCGTGTAAATAAAATAACACTTGCGTTTGTAAAACTTGCAGGCATTTTAACACGCTATGCCTTAAATTTGATTTAGACCTGCTATACTGTACGAGTATACTCTATAGATAAGTTACCATGAAAATACGAAATATTGGTAGTTTCCTTAGTTTATTTTCATAAGAAATGGTCGGACTTATTGTGATATTGCTCTACATTGTTGCTGGACTGAAAGGGGACAGACCATTTCAGATCTAAGTGTCACAGTATTTGTTAGGTAAGTAAGGTAAGTAGCAGCCCATTAACGTCCCACTGCTGGGCACAGGCCTCCTCGCTCATATGAGAGAGGGTTTTTAGAGCATAGACCCACCACGCTGCTCCACTGCGGATTGGCAGGCATAGTACACAAGTGCACTCTCTATTCCTTCACTCTCATAGTCCGATGTGACGGGAATCCGACACGACCGGAGAGAGATCAGGCGCAGGACCGACGGCTTAACGTGCTCTCCGAGGCACGGGGGTGGATCACACCGCCAACTTCCCAACTTCGGGCAAATATTGAGAAAATCTTAATAGAAAACTCAATATTGGTTTTTGAATTGGCCCGACCTGGGACTCGAACCCAGGACCTCATGTCTGTAGTCGAACATGCTAACCACTAGACCAATGAGGCAGTTGTTATTATATATTATAGAATAATTAAATATTACCCACAAAACCGGCGCACAATGCCATGCACATGCAGTCACTATCACTCATCTACAGACACACACACATACACTCACACATACACTCACACACACACGAAGTCGCACGCACACATGCGCGCATACATACACAGATTCACTCACATATTAACTCAATGAGACACATACATTTCATTTTTTCTTGATGTTCTTTATTTAGTTACTGTAAGCAACTTACTATTTGTTAGTAAGTAGTACAAAGGTTTGTAAAAGAAGGAAGGGAACTGATGCCTATAGTACAGAGTAACCTAGTTTAGGCATCAGTGACCAACCATCTTATCTGTATCGTTATATTAAGAAACATTGTATTGATCCATAAATGTTTCATATTAGTTGTTTACCAATAAAGATTTATTAATTGAATATTTGTTAAAAGTTCTATCTTCAATATCTTTTCCGATCATTTATAAATATACATCTACTTAACCGACTTAAACGGCGCATGGAACGGTTGAACAGCTTTTCAACAGGACGTAATCCTCTTATCTGAAATATAATATTTCAGGGTATATTTCAGAGTCAATTTATAAATACACTCATAAATTGGCTCCCATCTCGAATAAATGATCTAGAGCACTAAATGGCGACGTATTTTAAATAAATATGGTTTTCAAGCTTATTTATATAAATTAAATAATCAAATGAAAGGGAAAAGAGTTCCATTCTTTGTTAAATTATTAATGCGTTAAGCGTCCTTGTCATCTCACTCGTTGGTAAGTGACACAGTTTAAAATGGAAGCGTACTAATTTGTTAAGAGGTAATTTATATTTATGAGTTGTTAGAGATCGTACCGGAACGCATCTTTTTTGTTTGGCCGTAGGATTTTGCTGGTAGGATGGTAACTAGCCACAGCCGAAGCCTCCCACCAGTCCAGGGTCATACGCACCATTACGCCAACAAAGCTGTCAATTTGCACACATACGCACGCGCGCACGCACGCACGCACGTACACACACACACACACACACACACACACACACACACACACACACACACACATAAATATAAGCTTGTAAATTTTTATTTATTTATTATTAATATTAAATCTTTTATTTTTATAACTTAATGTGACTATCCTAGTTTGGGTAGGACGATTTCTGACACAGATATCTTAATACTTACTAGTATGTATTAAGAAATTGTTATGGAAATACAACTATTTTTATTTAATTTGGAAAGTTTTACCATATCCCAAACTTAATAAATACATAGCAGAAAATATTCAAGCACCACTAACAAAATCTTGGACAATCGCCAGTTATTAATGTTATACGGATATATAATAAAATCCTGCTGAGCTTGGACAATCCATCATTGTAATTCAAACAATGAAATCATTATCACTTAAAATTAATGACTGTTTTGAACGGCAACAAAGAAAGCAGTCATTTCCTTTCATGCAGATGTAGACTGGTGTAATGCTAGAAAACGTTCTAACATTATCTAGCAGATCGCCGATAAATGAAGTCTATAACGATAAATTACCTATTGAAAGAGGAAAAAGAGTGATCTAGCGAAAGTTCATAAGAATAGGTCCCCTTAGATTGCTGTTTTCACTGTCACTATGACGTATTATGATAGAGCCACACTTGTCTTCAACGATTAAAAAAAAATGATGGGAATGAAGATAACATTGTAGTATTGATAACACTATTATAATGTAGATCTATTTATTTATCCTAGGTCACATATTGAATTAATATTCGGACTGTAATTATTACATACGATACCCATTAACTGTTTTGTAGCTCTTAAATTGTTCGTGTCAACTACCGCTTAACATTTTGACGGCTTTCTTTTAAAATTAAACATGATGCGATAGTTGTGTCTGATACGGGAAATCAGAAATATAAGCGTCTCTTTCTTTTTCAGTCATAATGTGTATCTATTTCGCTTCTCGGTAACAGTCGTAACAAAATATTGCACTAAACTTTGAGACAGTGTAAAAGTACGTCTTGTATTTATAGGCTAATATCTTGAAAATTAAAACTTACATCAAGGGTTATCATTGCTATTCTCATCACTTGTATAATCAAAAACACAAATAATCCCTAAGAAACACTCACAGTTTATAAAACACCATAATAAAACTTAACGACCTGCGATGCCACACACGCACCGTTAGTAACAGGCACTTTGTAACAGGTTGTTTTCTATTGTCTGGTGTTCTATTTGGTAGTCTTTCATTAACATTTAAGTCCCAAGTGCCACTTAAGCGTCATTCGACACGCCGGGCAATCGACGCAAAAAACCTCCGTGCCTGAGCGGCAAGCGACGGTATCTAACTTGATATACGTCGGACATATTACTCGGATTATTTTTTTCCTTTTTTTGGGACATGTTACTTGGAAAAAAAAGAAACAAAATATATTTTTTTCGGACAAGCGAAACAGTAGTTTTTTAAACAATAGAGGAATTGGTTAGTGAATATTGTGAATGTAAAATTAGACGTGCATGTCAAAATAATACGAGTTTTTGATAGTTATTTAAACCGTCAACAATTTCCGCATTTTTTTATATAAACACTACCTATGCTGGCGACTTCGTCCGCATGTCATAGTGTTTTTGGTTTACATTTTTACTAATTCGTCGTCGTCGTCGTTGTCTCAACCGATGCACCCCCACTGCTGCACATAATGATTCCCAAAAGACCCGGCTTCAGCGGCTACCGGCGACCCTCTTTATGTCATCGATTCACCTTGTGGGAGTCTACCTACACTGCGCTACCCGGTGCGGGGTCGCAACTCCAGCACCTTCGGGCCCCAACGTCCATCGGTTCAGCGAACTATGTGCCCTGCCCATTACAACTTCAGCTTTGCAATTCGGTAGACAACGTCGGTGACTTTAGTTCTACGGATTTCCTCATTTCTGATTTGATCACGTAGGGAAACCCCGAGCATAGCCCTCTCCATTGCCCGCTGAGTGACTCAGAGTAGTCTTACTAGCCCCATAGTCAGCGGCCATGTCTCGGAACTATATGTAATCGCTGGCAACACGCACTGTTCGAAGACCTTAGTCTTCAGGCACTGAGGAATTATGGATGAAATTCATCCATTACTAATTCAGGCTCATTATTTTAGATGTATTTTTGCCTTACATATTGTGCTTTCTGAGGCTTTAGACTAGTACCAAATTTCATTTAAATCAGTGGAAAAGATTTGGCTTGAAAACGCGACAGACAGAGTTACTTTCGCATTTATAATATTAACTCATTGGTCTAGTGGTTAGCATGTTTGACTACAGACATGAGGTCCTGGGTTTCGAGTCCCGGGTCGGGCCAATTCAAAATTCAATATTGAGTTATGTATTAAGATTTTCTCAATATTTGCCCGAAGTTGGGAAAAAGATGGCAGTGTGATCCACCCCCGTGCCTCGGGGAGCATGTTAAGCCGTCGGTCCTGTGCCTGATCTCTTTCCCTCCGGTCGTGTCGAAATGCAGTTACGTCGGACTATGAGAGTGAAGGAATAGAGAGTTCACTTGTGTGCTATGCCTGCCAATCCGCAATGGAGCAGCGTGGATGCTCTAAAAATCCTCTCTCATATGAGTAAGGAGGCCTTTGCCCAGCAGTGGGACACTAATGGGCTGCTACTTTTTTACCTTTTTTTATAATATAAGTAGGGATCAGGATTGTTATTTTACCCTCTTGGGATACACACTTTTACAAACTTTGAATGTAATATTTATTTACATAGAATCAACAACCTAAAAAATAAGCTTCGAGTTTCTAGCTCTAAAAATAACGATACTATCGTCCCATAAAAAGGTTTTTAAATAGTATCAAATCAAATCAAATCAAAATATCTTTATTCAAGTAGGCATATTACAGCACTTCTGAATCGTCAAATTATATTTTTTTTCCACACTCTATTATTCTATCTGATTCTAATATACGTCTGATGATGGTACTCAAGAACGGATTAAAATCTAAAGTTACGAGGGTTCCTTCACGCCCTGATCCGAGAAGAACCCACAACAAACTCAGTCGGGTATTCTTGTTGTTGTTACCATCATCATTACAATATCGTATTAGTTTACTATATTTTAATTAATTAGAGCAATTCGTTCAGTCCCAGGCGTTTCTAAGTAATCTTGCAACATATAATACGATTTTTCTATCATCTTTCTTTTAACAAAGACTTTATTTATTAATTGTCATCTTTAGAACGTCTTGTTGGAGTTTATTATAGAAACGTATACGGTTGCCCTTAAATGAGCTGTTAATCTTATGTAGCCTACTAGAATTTATAACAAGTTTGTTTTAATTTCGTAAGCTATATGATGTACATTCACTCTTTTTATTAAAAGAGTCAATGTTTTTATGTATATAGAACAAGTTTTCTAATATATATACGCAGGGAACTGTCATTATGTTAACTGCCTTGAATTTAGTTCTTAGCGACTCTCTTGGACCCATATTGTAAATTGCACGAACGGCCCTTTACTGCAGCACAAATATTGCATCTATATCAGCAGCATTACCCCAAAGTAGAATACCGTATGACATAATGCTGTGAAAATAGCTGAAATATACCAGTCTGGCAGTATCAACATCTGTCAGTGTATCCTATGTCCTTTCTCAGGCTCTAGATTATCTGAGTACCAAATTTTATTTAAATATATTCAGTACTTTTGGCCTGAAAACGCGAGAGACAGAGTTACTTTAGCATGTATAATATTGGTAAGGGTTTTATATCTACGGGTTTTTCTCTACTTTCTTTGTCTGGATGAGGGGTGTGGGTAACGAGGCTGTGCTTCATTACCCCTTAGTATAGAATACTAATTCATAAGTCAAAGAGTTAAAGGTAGTAAAATATGATATGTTTGTAACGCGTGGTAACTACAGCGTTGAAGAGACGATTGGTGAGTGGTAGTTCTGTAGATGAGATGAGAGAAGATGATCCTAAAGGCTCTACATCATTCTGGACAACATTGTCCTCAGCTTGTATCCTTTGTGGCTTAATCGAGTTACATCGAGCTCCAAAGCTTTGCCATAAAGGTTAATAACTTTCCAATAAAGTTCTTAAATTTATGATTATCATTAAATATTTTACTATCGATTTCAGACTTCAATGTACAAAAGTTACTGGTTATTCTGAGAAAAATAATTTTAATTGCCATGTATAATGTGCTAGTAGTATAATAAAATTGTGTGTTGTGGTTAAATGTGGCGCCGGCCTTGATAACGTAATGACATCATTGCGTGTCAGTTTTCACATTAAGAGCTTCTGAGATGCATTATATCCTATGCATCTGGGCAGTTGTTAATGACACTTGTGCTTTTGCGTAAGACGTTTATATATCGTAAGGAATCATGATAATCTTAGTCATTATTAGTATACGATAATGAGATAGCTCTTACTATACTTATTGACTACAAACACGTAATAACCCACAAATATTGTTTGAAAAAAAGTTTAGCCCCATGAATTCTATCTATTAAGTAACAAAAGGAAATTAAATTATCTAAAAAATGGAAACTCTAGTGGATTAATACGGAAGTTATAATGCTTTTTTTGTTATCATGAAAACTTTTCCTGTTCAAGTAAACAATTTTGGATTCGTGTCTGCTCCAGAGTCGGTAATAAGTTAAGTTCTCTCTTGTAATTACCAGATTATTTTGTTAATTTCATAACTATAATTTACTTTCCTATATTTAGCTATAGTTTGTTGCTGAAACACAGTTTAATCTAGTTCAGGAGCCAGTAACTCGTGTTATATAATAGCCAAATTGTATGAGAAAAGAAATAAATTTGATATACATACTTTGATCAATAATAAATAACTATTTTAAATAATAAACTGTGTGGATTATTGGTAATTTAACGTGTTAGGGGTGACTTTTTGCGATAATTTAAACCCCCTTATTCATTACGCAAAAATGTAAACTTAATAATTCTAATACTTCAAAATAAATTGTGAAATTGCGGTTTAGATAGTTTAATACGGAGAAATTATCAAGCTAAATGTCATTTATTCATGCGATTTATACAAACAATAAAACACTTTAAACAACAATTATTGGTCCAAATTTAAAAGTGCGAGACAAAAACGATATGATTTCAATTGATGAAAGGCCTAATTTTTTTAATGTACATTTTTGAAAGTCTTGCAATGTGTCAGAAATAGAGCAACAATTGAGCAATAAACATAATAATTAATAAACTAATAATATATTGAATACTAAAATATTCTTTACTTCCAGTATACTCAACCTTTTTTGTCAAAGGCTACAGAGAAGAATCCGGCAAGAAATTCTATAGTCTTTTACTCTTTCTCTTATCCATGTTATATTTAATATAAAAACTAATGGCACACAATTATCAATATGACGTTATAATAAGACATCAGTTTTAATTTAAAAGAATACACTTAGCTTTGTATCGCAGAGCAGCCCTTTTTACCGACACACCTAACATAAAAGACAATAACTGGTAGCTGACGTTGATTAAAAACTGAGAACTCAACTAACTTCTACGAATATATATATCTTTCTTGCTAATGAGGCTATTACGGCCATCATCAATGAGAGTGTTTGGCGCCAAATACATTTCTTAATAAATTTATATATAATATATATAATTTTTAGTTACAATTATACTAATTCTAACTGTAATTGAAACCCTAAAAATATCGCAAATTGGCATCATTTACAATGTTTACAAATGGGAACGACATTGTGAAGGCCATTCTTTTTAAGAATACGGTGTCCTTTATTTAAAATATTATTTTATTTGAAATATATATATATATAATTATTCTATATATACTATGAAGTGAGGGACTTAAATTGACTAAAAATACG
This sequence comes from Elymnias hypermnestra, assembly GCA_015832385.1. Taxonomy (NCBI): domain Eukaryota; kingdom Metazoa; phylum Arthropoda; class Insecta; order Lepidoptera; family Nymphalidae; genus Elymnias; species Elymnias hypermnestra. The sequence goes on along the minus strand of JACTOM010000045.1, from coordinate 7,400,671 downwards.
ATTGCATTATTGTCTAAAGAAAAAAAAATAAGTTAAGAAACAATACAATACAGCTAGCTTTGTCTGAAATAATGGTTTTATTGCGTGTCAGTTTTTATTACAAGCATCTGAAGATGCAATACCACGGTCTGTGAATATTTACTGGTGTTTCAATGATTCGTAAACCACTTATTATTTTATTTAAACTATTTTATACATTTCCGTGACTTGGATTAAAAAAAATGTAATATTTAACATCGTATTTCGTTGGCATCAGTGGGGCAATGGTGCAGGCTTCGCTTTCAGAGGTCCTGGATTCACTAAACGACAGGGCAAATGATTTTTTTTCGCCAAACAAAAAAAAATTATATGTAGAAGCCATAGGAGTTATATTAATTCTTACCCGGTCTTACATCTTAGACTGTATCACCTTTTACCATCAGGTGAGATTACAGACAAGCATTAATCTTTCAGCAATAAAAATAATGCGGTGTTGCTGTGTTGTACGTGAATACGTCTCGTAACGGAGCTTCCCCCTCCATCGCACGCGATGTGATACAATCCTTATCCCTTTACCGTAATAAATTCTTTTATCCATAAGCTATCCAGTAGGGTAATAGAATTTCGGATGGAAGTAGTAGATATATCGGTATACAACACCAAACTGGCTACTCCAATTATGTTATCTTTCGATTTTTTTTTAATTACCAGGACGTGATTTTAAAGACGTATTCACGTCAAAATTTATAAAATTTCTACAGCATAGGTATTGTTACAAAAATCTTGTGTCTCTAATACAAAGTTTAGGCTTTCGTACGTAACATAAATACAGAGAGAGTTGCTTTCTCATTTATAATATTAGTATAGATTTCTAATTCATTTGGAAAATTTAACGCTGGATTATTACCGTCTGGAAATTTTCTATTGCAACTTGATTTTGTAAAAGGTATAAAAATTCGTCTCTTTGAATTTCTCAACATTAGAATAGAAACATATTTCGTGGGGTTCTTTACGATTGTGTCCGGTCACGACACCGCGAAATTACTTTTGGGTAATAGTGAATTAGTATACATAGTATAGTATTGTTACAAATATTTTATATTAGGTGTAATAAACTGCAAAGTTAGAACGCTGATCTTGTCACGTGTACAGTCTTTCTATCTAAGCTTAATATATGAAACGAACTATCTTCAGAAGCATTGTCTGTTTGTAAAGCTTTTGTCAGAGCTTTATGAAGCTAGCGCATTTTCCATTAGTACGATATACATCTCAATTAAATTATTTTTGGGTTTAATGTTTCGTTAACTTTTTTCAAGAAACATTAAATAACGATTTACAATTACTCGACGCTACCATTGTTAAAATGTTATCTTTGTATTACGTTGAAATTGTACAAATGCTTCGGAAATACGATATACGTGTCATATGTCCTATCCCATTGCTGTAAATCGTTAAATTAGTTCAGTTTGCTATGTGCCCCGACCATTGCCACTTCAGGTTCGCGATTCGTAAGGCTATGTCGGTGACTTTAGTTCTGCTACGGATCTCCTCATTTCTGATTTGATCACGTAGAGAAACTCCAAGCATAACCCTTTCCATCGCACGCTGAGTGACTCTGAACTTTCGTATAAGGCCCATAGTCAGAGACCACGTTTCGGAGCCATAGGTCATCACTGGCAACACGCACTGTTCGAAGAGCTTTGTCTTCAGGCATTGAGGGATATTGGACGAAAAGAGATGCCGTAATTTCCCGAACGCTGCCCAACTGAGTTGGATTCGGCGGCTTACCTCTTTGTCGAAATTGGACCTACCTAGCTGGACTATGTGTCCCAGGTATGTGTATTCGTCAACAATTTCGAGAGCTGAGTTCTCAACGATGACTGAGTGGAGCGGAACATGGATATTGGACATAACTTCAGCGTCAAGCGTGCTACCTTACCACATTTAATATCTACTTGAATCTTCTTTAATAATGACTAAAAACAGAGCAAGATCATTGTTTCTATGTTGAGATATGTTAGGGATTTACAGGGTTTCTTGGTACTCGTACTCGAGCTTAGTGGAGGCTATCCTCTGTGAGGAACCAGGTTGAAGGCTGTCATCTTGAAGAAGATGGAATTAGAGAGGGTATAGATGAGTATGGTCGATGCCTCTTCCACCCGTCGGAACAGAGTGGATGCCAAAAGGTAGAGTTTTGCCTGCTAACCCCCGTTTCTGGAGCCCTTGAATCGAATTTAGCCGGATTACCAGAGCTGAAAGCGTCAACGAACATTTGACCAGTATACCGATGAAGTGTAACCAACGAGCCCCACATTCTCAGATGTGGGTGAAATCCATACGAAAAGCATTTTTGCTAGCAAGAAAATATCCAAGTAGCAGGTTTAAGATATCCTGTATTTCCCTTAAATAGATTTTCTTTCTATAATTTGTTTCAGCAAGATAAGTCACAAAAATACAAATACACGATATATTTAGAAACAGTGAAAAAGAAAGAATGTGTAAACTTTATTCAGAGCAATATGGTACATTTTTACGGATGAAACGCGTGATTAGCGTCACGAAGATGTACAGCGTTTTTTATGCTAATTCGTTTTGAAGGTTAGGTAATGTAAATATACTATTCTTCATAAAATAGAAATATTTCACAAATTCTCTTTCCTAAATTTTAAATTCAAAAACAAAATTTAATTAAAAATTTCTAATATTGTCAACAAAACACGTGGCATTTTAATTTACAATTCGACACTTGAGGTTTCATAAATTATTTGTATTAATTTTGGACGATTAAATTCCTAACATATCTTCCTTTTTCCCTCTCTCTATGTTTCGGGAATCTAAAGTATTAGATTAGTATAAATATAAACAAGACTTAAACATTAGTTTGCCAAATAAGTTTCTCTTTTGACATGTGTACTTTATACGCACGCACTTTTAATTTTTTGTTTGCCGCATTCTTTGGGTACACGATATTAGACTGTAAGTATATTGGAATTAATTAAAAACTGCTTTACATAATATGAAACTTATAATTTCTCAAATTACAAAGTTTGAATAGAAAAGTTGAAGGGTATTCAAAGAGTCAAGTATAAAAGTCTTTTCTTTTGTTCTCGTTTCCTCGGGCTGGGGATTTAGAGTGCATTATTTCCCTCAAATGCCAAGGCAAGTCGGCGACCTTTCAAACTTTACTTCCTGCGTCTAATTTTACATTATTGAAATAAAAGTCGAAGTCATAAAATTGAGCTTAAGAGATATTTTAATGCAATTTATTGTTAAACTTTATTCCATTTAATACAAATACCCTTGAATTTATATAAATGTGGAAAAAGTTCCATGAATCTATAGGCTTTTGTAAAAATAATGGATGTCAGTAATTCTGTTTATAAAATAGATACTTACGTAATAACGACACGACCGCTACACATGTGACTCTTCTTATGTTTAGGTTAGGTTAGTTTTTTTTACTGTGTTGGCATTTCCGACACACAAAAGGCTAAAAAAATAACCTATCCTTAAAAAACGGTGAATTTTAAGGTTAGGCTAGTTCTTGTTTGTTGTGATAGCGTTTCCCAGGAACTAAAAAGTGTTAAAAAGACTAACCTTTCTTAAAAAAATGACGATTGTTAAGGTTAGGTTAGTTTGCTGGCAATGCATTTCCCGGCAACAAAAGGTAACCAAACCAAACGTTAAAATTTGTAAAGATAGGTAAGGCTAATTTAAATTTTTATGTTGCGGTGGTATTTCTTAGCAAAAAAAAGGCTTCACCTAAACTTAAAAAACGTCATTTTTTTAAAGTCGATTTTTAAGTTTACGATCTTATTATTTTTGGTTATGTGCTTATATAGATACATAGCATCACACCTTATTCCCATAGTGGTAGGCAGAGACCACGTCCTTCCACTTGTCACGAATCTTGCATATCTCCTTCGCTTCTTTCATTCTCATTAAACCTTTCATACAAATTCGTCAGTTTAGAGTACTCTGGACCAGGCCCTTATTTAAAATGTCCTGGATTTATTCCAGGAACGTTCGCCTTGGTCTTCCCCTTCCAACTGTCCCATTCAGCCTTGACTCATAAATTCTTTTTGTCAGTCTACTTTCATTGATTCTCTCTACGTGCCCGAACCGTCTAAGCATACCTTTCTCAATTTTAGTCACCACATCTTCTTTTATACCACAGCGTTCTCTTATCACACTATTTCTTACTTTGTCGCTCCGTTACAATCCACTCACACTTAATGCTCTCGTCTCTACCGCATTTATTTTACTTTTGTGCATCTTCTGACATACCCAACTTTTACTACCATATATAAGTGTTGGCACCTACACTCCTCTATGCACAGCCAGTCTGGCCCTTTTAGACACCATCTGACTATTCAATCCAAGAAATTTTGTTAATAATTGATCTTTTTGAAGATAAAGCAAATTTTAATTCGCTTAATGATATTATGTAGAAATTGTGAAGATTTTGGTTTAATGGAACTGCCAATGTCTTGTGTCTTGTGTGTTTAAAAAGGGTCATTATATCTGACTGTTTATTTTTACTTTTGATCAATTTAAACGTGTTACTTTTCTTTAAAAAAAAAAGAGCGAAATAGTCGGCGTGTGCTAGTCAACCATTAAAATACTATAAGCATAAAATACAACTATATTAGTGAGTTATGAAGCAGTAAAAAACAATTTTAATACCTACGTGTAACCTTGACCGATGCAACCACAATGTACGTGATTGCCTTAATATGTGTCGGTTACAATATCATAAGTACTGAAATCTCGTTCCTAAGGTGATGCAAGATTTGTTAACCTAATATGATTTAAAGCAAAAACTAAATTCAATGAATTTTGTTTCCTTAAGTAATTACATTTATGTAACCTAAAAGTTATGAACGGCTAATCCGGGTTTACGTAACATTTATACTGTAACAGTTATAATGGGGATATAATATAACTGTTATATTAAAATTGTCAGCATACCCAACAATAAATTTCATGTTTTTAAGAGGTATTTCGAAAAAATATAACTCTTTGACGCTGGCGCAGCATATACTCAGTTTTCTAGTAGAGGGCCTGGGTAGATGAGAGACTTCGGCCGTGGCTAGATACCATCCTACCAGCAAAGACTTATGTTCTGGAAAACATGAGGAAAGCTGCCTCTAACCAGATTAACGCACTTCCATCTTAGACTGTATTCACCACCTTTTTTTTAAAAGAATCCAGTTTCGCCCCGCGTCGAGATCAGAACCTTTATTTAACTTTGAAGTTTTCATAATCACAACTATTCTAACTTATAGATACTGTTAATAACTATAACCTTAAGACACTTTATCACAGCTCATGAACTACCCTTAACTTTTAATCTCAATTCTTCATAATTTATTGTTTCCTATGTTGGCAGCAGTGGCACTAGGCGTGGACTGAAAAGCAGCTTATACCTGAGCCTTCAACCTTTTTGCTTGATTTAGGAAATTTCAAACAAATTGGCGTTTCCGTCTGGCATCTATCAATAAGTACTGTGTAAACCACAAAGCTGTGGAGCAAAGTGGTGGGTCTATGCTTTAAACTTCCTATAAAGAGGCCTATGCCTGAAAGTGGGGCGTTAACATATTGCTATTTACCTTACGCTTTTTTACAGTGTTAACATTTTTTTCGCTGCAAAATGCTTTAACGCACCCGGGCCGAAAAGTCGCGAGTGTGGGACTAACTGACGAAACAGAATACCCACTAAGACCCAGTGGTCCCACATCATCCTAAAGTGGGACACTAGCGTCCAGTGCTTGCGCAATCCAACTGTGTCCCGGATGAAACCAAATCAGGATCAAGGTTGTGGGACGACGCCCGCATATCCGCGCCTTCTGTCGCCCAACTTTCGGAGCAACATACCGCGCTCTCTCAAGTGCCTCCTTTAGTACGACAACAGTCTCGCAGAAGGTGGCTGCGACTCTTCACCCTGCTTCGCTGGTGACCATTCCACGTGCAATGCTGGTCAGTTACAGGTCTTCGCCAATCGACGACACCAGGAGATGTCGCTATGTGAGCATTCTACCTCAATATGATGCGCTGTGCCGACGGTCGGTCACCGCACTCATGACAGATGGGCGATTCCTCCCGGCTAGCAATATGATCCAGGTACTTTCCGAAACAGCCATGTCAGATGAGCACCACTTTCTACGAGAGCGTTCCATGACTCCTGCATAATCACTGTTCCAGCAGAGGGCGGAACGCTCTCTGCTGGAACAGTGATTGTGCACCTGCTGCTGCCTCCACCGTCACCATACCTGCTATGGGGAACTCCCTCCATTTTATTATCAGATTCCTTTCAGCAAGGAATCTGATAATAAATCCTACGAGCCTCGTCACCGTTTTACATAGCAGATAATGTTTTTAAATTATAAGTTATTAAAAACTTCTCAAGGATATTTCGAATTCAAACTAGCGCTAATTTAAATGCAAGTCAAGGAGAAGCCGGAACAAGCGGATTTAAGAAGCTGCAAGGCTCGAACGCCGAACATCTGCAAAGGCATTGTGTTTGAATTTTTAAAGAAATTGCTTTGGATGCACGCCAGAACGTAAGCCTACAGAGCTTAAAATGAGGGAAAGAGGATTTCTCGCTAAATTTATGTTTTAAATTATGTGGCAACCGTCTCTGGCCTAGATATTGTGTTTTAAATTGAGTTTTTTCTCTTCTTTAAATTGAGTAAGCTGACTATAGGCCTTACAGAATTACGGTAGTTTGTTCGCTGAGGCAGACTTATAAAATTCATAGTGACTAGCACATCTCTAGAGTTCGTCCGCGTTAAGAATGCAGTGAGTCACCATTCTAGCCCCACCCCCTAACCAATGAAATCTTGAACAAACTGTTGTAGAATAGCAGACATAAAAAAGTTATATATATACTGAAAGTCAGTTTTATTTTTATAGTGGAGACATTTTTACTACATTAAGTTATACCAATTTATTAACCTTACTGAAAATTTTAAATAAAACATAAAAATAATTCATGAAAGAAACATATTTCCACGATTCTCATTTCTATAATTTACTTTTATTAGTAGGTAATGAATAGGTAACGATTATTAAATCCGTTCTCCGAGCAGAAATCGGTAACTTCCGTGATAATGGAAGTTCATGTAGAAAGTTCGTATTTCCAGGACCAGTTTTTAACGGATTTGACGGTATTAGACGGCAATTTTAGCCTACCACCTCGTGGTAGCGTAGCGTGGTGAGTTTATGCTCTTAAAACCTTCTCTTCTATGAGTGAGGAGGCCTATGGCAACTGTATAATATAATAAGGTAAGTAGAAGCTCATTAAAGTCCCACAGCTGGACACAAAAGCTCCTCTGTAGGTTTGCAGATATAGTACACTAGACCAATGAGGCAGTATCATATAATAGTTTAATATAAATCATACCAAATAGTACAAATTAAACAGCATAAGATTTTCAACATTCAACAACTACACTACGGATGTTATTGAATTAAAAAATTTAAAAGTGCGTGCGTATGTCTGAAGTCAAACTTCTTTGGTAAACCAATTTTTAAGTCTTGTTTATATTTATGCAAATCTAAAACTTTAGCTTTCGGAGGCTAAGAGGGAGGGAAAAAGGAAGATATGTTAAGAATTTAATTGTCATAAACATAAAAATAACCTAACCTTCGAACCAATTACCATAAAAAACGCTGGACATCTTCGTTACGCTAATCACGCGTTTCTTCCTTACAAATTTTACCCTCATACGCCCAAAGAAGTTTCACTTTAAAAAGTATTGTTTTTAAAGTCAGTTTACGTACAATAATTATACGTGATAACGTCATAAGAAAACATTGATGAAAAATTGGTGTTGTAACAAACAATGGAATTAGACCGATCGCGCCTTTCTATCGCGTGTTTCGAGCTTTCTATTGAACTCGCGGCTCAGATGGAACGTAACAATGAATCATGCTTTTTCGTGCGTGTAGGAATCTAACCGCAATATGTATAACATATCCCTAAGATAGATAAGTAGATCAATTTCTTTACAGGATACTGTCGTATATGTAAATTCGTTCGTTATATTATACAGTGTGGGGCAATAGCGCCGCTACCATTTTGTTGGCCAATAACTTTGTTCTAAGAAAAGACAAGTAGGTTTGGTTGTCATAAAAAGTGCTTTTGGTCTTTACATTTTTTTTCGTTACGATTGTATAATTATGTCGGCTCTTTTTAACGCATTTTTCATGACATCCTGCGACATCTCAGACTGGATTTCTTCAATTTCGTAACGAATAATGTCTTTAAAATGTTGAATCGTTTGGGGCTTATTCACATAAAGTTTAGATTTTAAAAAGAATCTCATAAGAAAAGGTAGGATAGTCATCGGTTGGGAGTGTGGGACTCACAAGACAAAACCAGAATACCCACTGATACCCAGCGAAACCCTCTTGATCCTTAGGTAAGGAGTCAGGGGCTCTCAGAGAATACATTCTACTCTGGCATCCCGGATTCGGATGCCGGAGGCGGGCAAAACCCCGTCTTCGTCCTCCAGGCCTTCTTCGTCGGCTTGAAGTGGCATCCCAGTATCTCCTTCTGCAAAATGATCGATTCGCAGAAGGAGGCCATTGGCTAAATCGCCCAAAAAATTTGAATCATATCAACACCTTGGTCTTTTTCAAAAAATAGGGACCAATGACGTTTCTAGTATGAATACCACACCATACTCTTGTTTTTAGTAGATGCAATGACGTTTCATTAAATGGAAATATCAAATAAACTTATCATTTCTTTGAACAAATGGTAACGAGACTTTTGCCCCTCACAGTATATAGTAGTGCAGATAAAAAGAGTACAAGTAAGATTCCACAGTAATGTAGCCTAACCCTAAGTGTACCGCCATTGTCCTGGTAATTACGTTGAACTACATCAGGCAGTAATAAAACGAAGGCTATTCAGTATGTAGTGAAAGTACCATCAAAGTATTTGTACTTTTGATACCGTTAACGGTGATTACGTAACGTACCATCTTTGGTACAGTCGCAGTGAGAGGCTGATCTACATACAATAAGTATCTATTTCAGATGATAACATCGGCTTTAATATTTTCAATAGGCAACTTTCGTTGAGAACAAACAATATAAAAAAAGAAGTCAATTTTTACGCTATCTAGTACGAAATTCTTACACACATCACAAACCTTTTACCCTTTATTATTTATACTAGCAATGTTACCCTTGTTTTCGGATTATAGATTTACTTTATTATTCGGAACATCATCTACGTAGAATATTCGACATTAATATACTTATTTAAAAATACTCTACTCTCTAAATATTAAAAGATTTTTTTTTAATTGGTCCAATAATTTTTTGCTTAATTATTATAAATTATACAAAGAAAAATACAAAATGCAAAACTTTCTTATATAATATTAGAGAAGAAATTTATTTGTAATACTATATCGTCTCAGCACTTCCCTATAGGCAACATTTGACACTCTCTTTAGATTAACATTTTTAAATTCATAATATCTTTTGAATGGTGTGTCCGATTTTAATCATTTATAAAGTTTTTTACAGGTATTGAAATGGTCTTTAATAAAGATAATTAAAAGGATAAGGATTAATACAGAGGTATGAATGAAATAGTTTAATTATGTCGGCACTTTTATTAACTTTTAAAATGCAAAAATGTAGTTTTAGTGCCATAACTACAGTAGTATCATGAACTTTTTTGTAGATATTAATATGCTATATAATATTGTAGGACATTTTTTTGTTCTATCTTCAATAGATTTCGCAACGCATGCGATAACAGATTTTTGTTTCACACTTTGGGTTACATAATGCATTTTTCGTAGGGATCCCTTTATTTGAGAAAGTGATATAGCCTATGTCGTTCAGTGAAAATGCTGCTTTCTAAATGTGAAATTTTTTTTAAAGTCAATCCAGTGGTTTCTGTGTGAATATGTTACAAACACATATACTTACATACAAAAACACAAAAGTTTCCTCTTTATAATATTAGTCATCAGAATTAATAAATAAAAAAGATTAATGATAATTGCAGAATTCAACTTTAGTAAAATATGATTAAAACTTAACCGGAACAAAAACTGGCAGGTGATCCCCCATGGGAGCTCAAGGCGGAAGTTCTCACGACTGCTTACCAGTGCAAATGCGCCGCGAGAACCAGAGGGGAATTACCAGACGCTGATGAAACAAGGCTGCCGGGGACTGGGGGCCGTTGCTGCCTTGTAGTCATCATTTGTGGTTTTGCCAGTAATCACCACGCTTGGCAGGCGGGTTGGTGATCGCAGTGCTGACCCTCTCGCACCGATAACGCTGCTGCCCGTTATCGGTCTGTGACATTTAGGTCAGCGGAGAATGGATATACCGCCATTTATCGGTATGGGAGTTAGATAGGAGAGCTTGGAATATGGGATTAGGAGAGTTTTGGGAAGCATTGGGGTAAGGTATAGGACATTACTGCCGCGGATAGGGGATTGAAGAGCGGTAGTAATCGCTCGAGGCACCCGGGGTCGCTTACCCGCATGCTTAGTTAGTAACCGGAAAGATTATCTGACTAAGCANTATACATACCTGGGACACATAGTCCAGCTAGGTAGGTCCAATTTCGAGAAAGAGGTCAACCGCCGAATCCAACTCGGTTGGGCAGCGTTCGGGAAGTTCCGGAAGACTTTTTCGTCCGATAACCCTCAGTGCCTGAAGACCAAAGTCTTCGAACAGTGCGTGTTGCCAGTGATGACCTACGGTTCTGAGACGTGGTCGCTGACTATGGGCCTCATGCGGAAGCTCAGAGTCACTCAGCGTGCGATGGAGAGGGCTATGCTCGGAGTTTCTCTACGCGATCAAATCAGAAATGAGGAGATCCGTAGCAGAACCAAAGTCACCGACATAGCTCTACGAATCGCGAACCTGAAGTGGCAATGGGCGGGGCACATAGTCCGACGAACCGATGGACGTTGGGGTCGGAAAGTGCTGGAATGGCGACCCCGCACTGGACGACGCAGTGTAGGAAGACCACCCACAAGGTGGACCGACGATATAAGGAGGATCGCCGGTAGCCGCTGGAGCCGGGTGGCACAAGATCGGGCCTTGTGGGCATCATTTCGTGAGACCTATGTCCAGCAGTGGACGTCCATCGGTTGAAGCGACGATGAAATAAGGAGGGTCAGGGTTCTTGCTGACAGAGCCTTGACCCAAAGGTGGAAGGAGGATCTCGGGTCCCTAGTGGCGGGTGTCGCTATTGTAGGGGCGATCCGCCCTCATCTGGATAAGTGGCTGGGCAGAGAGCACGGATCGCTCTCCTACAGGTTGGCACAGGTGCTTACCAGTCATGGTTGCTTCGGAAAATATCTGTACTAAACTGTTCGCTGCGAGCCGTCGGCCAGCTGTTACGAATGTGGTGCCTCGTTAGATACAGCTTACCACACGGTGGGAGAATGTCCCGCCTGGGGTTCCCAGCGACTCCTTATGACGTCGTTGATCGGCCCAGACCTCTCTGGCTAATATTATAGATGCAATGCTCATCGGTGAGCAGACCTGGAGAGCGGTTGCCTCCTTTTGCGAGACTGCCGAGAGGGTGAATGCCGCTGTGTTTTAGTGGGTATTGCGAGTTCTTCCCCCTCGCGGAGTCTCACACTCCCGACCCCACAGTCGGGGTGCGTAAATGCAATTCCCAGCGTCAAAAAAAAACCGGAAAATTAACAATTCGTAATCCAAAAAAGGTGGCCGTAACCCAGATTCCCGCCGAAGTCCGTAGTATATTATAGTTACAGTCAGAAATTGTTGCTGGTCAATGTCAAATCTTAAAAACAAATGGAAAAAAAAAATTCTTTACATTTAATTTGACTTCTGAACAAACATCAAATGTTTTGATTTCAGAACGATTTTTAAATTTAATTAATTTCTAAACGACGGTACGAACATCAAATGTTTGACAGGTAGGAATAGTTTCTAAGGAAAAGCGAAATTTTTGTCTGTCCTATGTTCAAAGCATCTTTTCCTATTCATTCACCTTTTAAACCTTCCCTGGACTTCCACGAATAAACCGATTCCACGATTTAAAAAAATGCATCTGAACTTTAATGAGAGACTGAAAATCTATTGCGAAACGATCGAAGATTTGAACTAGCTTTTATATAGAGAAAGTACAAGCTAATAGTAGGAATTGAATTCAAAGGCTTTAGGATTTTAGACGTGGTCTTTTATTACTTGTCCAATTATGTATTTTCTCGTTTATAATTACAAGTAGGTTTATCGTTTAGTATAAGATGTTGGCCATATCGTAAATATTAATAAACTATAGTGGTTCCCAGAAGTATTACTAACAGTCAATGCCTTTGATTTACCAATCAGGTAAAGAAACTAGTTCTTCTACTTCTTAGTAAGTTCTCTAAAGTTCATAAATGTAGACAGTTCTTCTGCTTGTAGCTACGTTATAGCATTAAACTGTATTATTTCTTAAATGTTACTGATTAAGTGACCTTTGTTTTAAACGTATTAATTTACCTGCACGAGATTTTACTTCGATGAAAATTTGCCTGTAAAAATACTTTGTTAACTCATCCGTGTACAATTCATTAAATTCAATGTATACTTTATAAATAGTCTTTAAAAGTATGAGTTTATTATCTCCATTTTTCTACATTTGGCAATCTCGTGAAGTAGATCGTGGATTATCTTAAACATACTAGTTTCTTAATCCGAAGAGAAATAGGTAGTAACCCCGTCTGTGTCCAACGAAAACCAACTCTGCTGCCACATTGTGGTTATTAACAGGGATTAAAATTATAATATTTACTAGCTGATCCAGCAAACGTTGTTTTGCCATATAATTACTATTATCGCTATTAAAAAATAGGCTATTTATGAATAGCCATATGGTGTCTCAAAGGGTTAGACTGGCAGTGCCTGCTGGAGTGTTGGTGCCAACACTTATGTATGGAAGTGAAAGTTGGGTAGGGCAGAAGAATCAAAAAAGTAAAATAAATGCGGTAGAGATGAGAGCCTTGAGAAGCATGAGTGGATTAAAACTGAGTGACAGAGTAAGAAATAGTGTAATAAGAGAACGTTGTGGTATAAAAGAAAACTTAAAGTGACTAAAATTGAGAAAGGTATGCTTAGATGGTTTGGGCACTTGGAGAGAATGAATGAAAGGGGACTGACAAAAAGGATTTATGAGTCAAGAGTGAATGCGAAAGTTGGAAGGAGAAGACCAAGGCGAACGTTCCTGGACGAAATCCAGGACATTGTAAATAACGGCCAGGTCAAGAGTACTATAAACCGACGAACTTGTATGAAAGGTTTAATGAGAAATAAAGAAGCGAAGGAGATATGCAAGGATCGTGGCAAGTGGAAGGATGTTGTCTCTGCCTACCCCTATGGGAATGAAACATGATGTATGTATGTAAAAATAGGGGTTAGTGATAGAAAGGTGAAATTTTAGGGTTGTATGTATTTTTGTATATTGCATCACAAAAAAATAAAAACAAAAAATTTCGTCCAAAATTTAAAAAAAAATTAAGGGTGAAAAACCCTTATCACTTAGGGGTATGAAACATAGATAGTAGCAGATTCTCAGACCTAATGAATACGCATATAAAATTTGGTACAAATTAGTAAAGCCGTTTCAGAGGAATTCGGTAACTAACTTTGTGGCAGGGAAATTTTATATATTAGATTAATCTAAGTCGTAAACTATTTGATCGAACAATTAATATACAAAATTTGACATATAAAATAGGAATAAAATTGACATGTACAACCAAAACCGTATAACGACTATAACAACCGAACGGCAAGGTCTTGGCTGAATATCTATTTAAACTTGTAAGTAAAGATACCGTCTATAACGACATCGGATGCAGCGATATATTGCTTAAAATAACAAAACTGTATTATTATTTATCGACTATAACCACCAATCGATTACTTGTTCCAGGGTAAAAGGTAACATCATAAAAAATACTAAAACGACCGTTTACTTTAAAATCTAAATCTAGTCTACAAACTGTACAGTCGGTACTTTATTGAAATGAAACTTCTTTAGGCACATGAGGTTTAAATTTTTACGAATGAAACGCGTCACGAAGATGTGCAGCGTTTGTTATGCTAATTCATTTGAAAATCAAGTAGTTTTAATATTTACAAATAATATGGCATTTTATTTTGCCACTCGTCATTTAATATACTATTTTTCATAAAATATAAAATAAAAATATTATGAATGAATTCTCTATTCTAAATTTTAAATTAAAAAACTAAATTGGATATAAATAGTTTATAATTTTAATCTGGAAGTTATAAATTTGATAAGAATGGCACGCTGATATTTTCCTTGCCACAATAGATCTAACGAATAATATAACAAAATAATTAACGTATTATCATTTAACAAACGAAGTTGATATTATGAAAAACAACAAAAAAAAAAACCAAAATTTTATGAATAACTTCTAATATTGACAAAAAACACCGTTTATTTATAATTCTTCATTTGAGTTTTCCATAAATTATCTATATTTTCGGTTAATATATGAATTAAATTCATTAAATTCCTAACATATCTTCCTTTTTCCCTCCATCTAAGTTTCGGAAATTTAAAGTTTTAGATTTGTACAAATATAAACGAGACTTAAAAATAACTTTGTCAAAGAAGTTTCACTTCTGACATGTATACTTTGCACGCACGTGCTCTTAATTAAAAAAAAAATCAATATTGAGTTTTCTATTAAGATTTTCTCAATGTTTGCCCGAAATTGGGAAGTTGGCGGTGTGATCCAGCCCCGTGCCTCGGAGAGCACGTTAAGCCATCGGCCCTGCGCCTGATCTCTCTCTGATCGTGTCGGATTCCCGTCACATCGGACTATGACAGTGAAGGAATAGAGAGTGCACTTGTTTTGTACTATGCCTGCCAATCCGCAGTGGAGCAGCGTGGTGGGTCTATGTTCTAAACCCTCGCTCCTTGGAGTGAGGAAGCCTGTGCCCAGCAGTAGGACGTTAATGGGCTGCTACTTCTTACTCTTAATTTTTACTTCCACAATTTATTTGAAAATAAGTTCCCTATACTCATACTTCAAATATACACACGATTATTAATCTATTTCGTGTATTGCTTATAACTACTATTGATATAACGTCCGAAATATATGGTCCCTTAAATGTCGTTATATCCGGTTTCTACTGTAATTGTATTTGATTCTATTTTAGGTTACTGTTTAAAGTTAATTTGGCGATTTAATCTGCCTACGCGACGGCAGCTCGTTTGAGACTGTCAAAGGATGTTCGACGCAGTATGCGGGCAGACTGCGGAACAGCCTTGTCAAATGAATGTCTTTGAAGATGTACCAATTGTCTATAATGACATGTTTTGGTAGCACATTTAGGGACTATTTGTATTGTTTAACCGCCTCGTTGGTTTAGAGGAAATTCATGTAATCGCACCCAATCAAAATAGTTACTAATAAAAAAAATCAAAATATCTTTAAGTGATATTGAGTCCCATAATCTTTAGACATTTGCAGTGGAACAGTCAGGCTTGTCTTAGGCAGGTAATATAGTTAACAAGGTTTTGCCTCCGTTGGGCAGGTCATTAAGATAATGAGGTTTTGCTTCCGTTAGGCAGGTCATACAGATTACGAGGTTTTGCCTTCGTTAGGCAGGTCATACTGATTACGAGGTTTTGCCTTCGTTAGGCAGATAATACAGAATACAAGGTGTTGCCTTCGTTAGGCAGGTCATTTTAATTACAAGGTTTTGCCTTCGTTAGGCAGGTCATTTAGATTATGAGGTTTTGCTTCCGTTAAGCAGGTCACACAGATTACGAGGTTTTGCCTTCGTTAGGCAGATAACACAGAATACAAGGTTTTGCCTGCGTTAAGCAAGTCATTTAGACTACGAGGTTTTGCTTCTGTTAGCAGGTCACACAGATTACAAGGTTTTGCCTTCGTTAGGCAGGTCATTTAGGTTATGTGGTTTTGCTTCCGTTAGGCAGGCCATACTGATTACGAGGTTTTGCCTTCGTTAGGCAGATAACACAGATTACAAGGTTTTGCCTTCGTTAGGCAGGTCATTTAGGTTATGTGGTTTTGCTTCCGCTAGGCAGGCCATACTGATTTCGAGGTTTTACCTTCGTTAGGCAGGTCATTTTGATTACGCAGTTTTGCCTTCGTTAGGCAGATAATACAGATTACAAGGTTTTACATCCGTTAGGCAGGTCATTTAGATTATGAGGTTTTGCTTCCGTTAGGCAAGTCATTTAGATTACTAGGTTTTGTTTTTGTTAGGCAGGACATTTGGATTACGAGGTTTGCCTCCGTTAGGCAGGTCATTTAGATTACGAGGTTTTGCCTTCGTTAGGCAGGTCATACAGATGACGAGGTTTTACCTCAGGTACGATTCGATTTAAACAAGGTACAAATTGCTGTGTGAAACCACAATGACTGTATTATGAAAAATTTTACATGTCTTAACCTGTTGAGACATGCGTTATAATTGAGTAATTGATACGTTATTTAAAAGTTATATTAGGCTATTTAGAGGTCAAACGCGAAAATGAAACTTTCCTTTTAAATGTTTGCTGAACGACTTTTAAATTTATTTGATTTATAAAAGACAGGATGAACATGAAATGTTTGACAGGGAAGAATAATTTCTAAGGGAAAGCGAAACTGTTGGTTTTACTTCCAAGAACTTTTTTCCTATGAGATAGGTAAATCTCATAAACCTTCCCAGGACGTCTAAAGATAATTCAAAACTAAAATTAGTCAAATTAGTACAGCCGCCCTCGAGTTTTAGCGATTATATATAAGACGAGCAATGTCCCATAGTTGCACCCACGTAGATACCAATCTCGTGGCAATGCAAAGTCTACTAAGTTTGACAATAGATTTGTTTTGTTTTTATAAAAGTTTTATTTCTCTTTGTTTTCAAATACTTCCTTTATTGATAGATACACATTTACATTCATAATCTAATCGATACACAGATTTCACTTTACAACGAAGATATATCTAACTAGTACATTTTAAAATTCGTAACATCACTTACGTAGAATGTCCGACATTAGCAAATTTAAAAATACTCTACAGGTATTGAAAAGTTCTTGATTTCAAGGAGATAATGAGAGAATTTTTGTTAAAATCGGTCCAGTAATTGTTAGCTCGATAAAAATAAAGACAGAATAGGTATATAGGTGGGTATCATTGGTATCCTTGGAATATGAGCTAACTCAATAGTTGCACGCACAGTTACAAGGGTCGCTACGATTTTCTTTAGATTGACAATTTTAAATTCGGTATATCTTTTGAATGAAATGCCCGATTTTAATAATTTAAAAAGTATTTTCTAGGTATTGAAACGGTCTTTAATAAAATATAATAGTAGAAGGCTTAATGCAGAGGTATGAATAATATGGTTTGATTATTATCAGTACCTTTAATAACTATTAAAATGCAAAAAATAAAATAATTATAATGGCAATTACAGTTGGATATATGGTAATGCAGACTTTTTTGGAGATATTAATACATTCTATAATACTGTACAACATTTTTTGTTCTATTATCAATAGTTACCACGCGATGACAAATTTTTTCTGACTAATTTTTTCACATCTTGGGTTGTATTAATCGATTTTTATTAGGTATCTCTATTTTAATTGAAAAAGTAAAATAGCCTATGTTAATCAGTGAAAATGCTGCTTTCCAATGGTGATAATTTTTTTAATATCGGTCCATTACTTTTTGTGTGAAAACATTACAAACGTACATACATAAAAAACACAAATGTTTCTTTATAATATTAGTTTACATAATGTATATTATTGTCGAAGGCTTTTGTATCATTTTTAAAGGAAATAGATAATCTAATATTAACTACAGTGAGCTAATTCTGAGATCGTGACCTTATCGCAACCGGTTTCCGTGACCCCTGCAGTGATTCTTGCGAACTACGATACAAATAAATGATCTAAGCGTGGCTTACAACAAAAGATTTCCTAACACTATTTATATACTTGCTGGTGCTTGCGACTTCATCAGAAAAGAATCAAATTCAAAATATTCTTTGTTAAAGCAGCCTCAAAAGGCACTTTTGAATCGTCAGTTGATTCCACTGAGAAGAAACCGGCAAAAACTCAGCTTTCAGTCCTTTAGATATAGTTTTGTAGATTACAATGTGATAAGCTTTCATGTACAACTGGTATCAAGTCCAAATATCTTTCGCTTAAATAATCTTCAACATTATAATATGCCTTTTGTAAAAAGATACTTTTAATATATAGATTTTGTCCGACATGTCTTTGAGACATGGAATATTATTATGGGGATCAACAGCAGAGGCAAAGAAATTTTTATTCTACAAAAAATAGCAGTTCGAGCAGTTTTTGGTAAAAGGCACCGTGAGACATTGAGAAACTATTTTAAGAAGACCGGTATTCTGACGCTTCAGTCAGTATATATAAATATTTTGTACATACTTAAGCATTTATACCCAATCAAAAAGAAGTCTGATTGCACATGTATAATACAAGAAGAAAAGAAAAGCTACAATCAGACTTCTTAAGACCAGCAAATCCTTTATTGGCAATGGGATTTGCTTATATAATAAAATCCCAAGCACAATAACAGGCCTGCCGTATCCAAAATTTAGCATAAGTAAAGTAGTGAGTAGCAATCCATTAACGTCCCACTGCTGGGCACGGACTTCCTCACTCATAAGAGAGAGGGTTTTTAGAGCATAGACCCACCATGCTGCTCCACTGCGGATTGGCAGGCATAGTACACAAGTGCATTCTCTATTTCTTCACTCTCATAATCCGATATGACGGGAAACCGACACGACCGGAGAGAGATCAGGCGCAGGACCGACGGCTTAACGTGCTCTCCGAGGCACGGGGGTGGATCACAGCGCCAACTTCCCAACTTCGGGCAAATATTGAGAAAATCTTAATAGAAAACTCAATATTGGTTTTTAATGAGGCAGGGTATTAAAAAAATCCTTATACAGAAGGCCTACTATGGTATAGGTGACTTTATTAATGACAAACGGATCTGGACTTAGCTGATGATGAGTGTAAACTTTTTAATAATAATTGCTATGATTTTTTGTTGTATATATATAGATATAATTTATAACAATGGCTGTGTAAAAGTTTGACGTTCATTAGAGCTGCTTTGCAGCCTGAATTGAAAAAGAAAATAATAAATAAATATCTACTTATATTCTTACAAATTGCGATAGTATACATAAAAGATTGTTATAAACCTCACCTCTGTTAAGTAGTCAAAAAGGCAAATTCGTTTCTTTTATTTCCTACCGGCTTTTGAATATTTAGATTTGACATATCTTTCCGAAAAAAGTTATATGTTTTTCCAGTATCTAATACGAAATACATTCAAATTCGTCCGGCAACTTAAAAAGTAACACAGACAGATAAGCTTTACGGTTTCTATAAGATATAATAACAATTTAAAGCGCGACCTAGACCTATTTAAAGTCACAGGAAATAGAAAAACATAAATTCATTAAATTGCTTTGTATTATTAAGTGATTTTATGGGTAAAAAGGAACCGTCTACCTAATTACCATAATCCATAATCGTTTGGACAATCACGAAACTTGCTAGTACATTGCCGGTTAAAAGAACTGTTTTCGATGCGTTGCAAAATTGGTCCTATTTTATATATTTATTGCTACTTTATATTCAGTGAGACGGTTTATATAATATACTAGCAATTTCCCTGCGGTTTTAATTCACTTAGATTAGATTCAATTAGACTGCCTCATTGGTCTAGTGGTTAGCAGGTTCGACTACAGACATGAGGTCCTGGGTTCGAGTCCCGGGTCGGGCCAATTCAAAAATCAATATTGAGTTTTCTATTAAGATTTTCTCAATATTTGCCCGAAGTTGGGAAGTTGGCGGTGTGATCCACCCCCGTGCCTCGGAGAGCACGTTAAGCCGTCGGTCCTGCGCCTGATCTCTCTCCGGTCGTGTCGGATTCCCGTCACATCGGACCATGAGAGTGAAGGAATAGAGAGTGCACTTGTGTACTATACCTGCCAATCCGCAGTGGAACAGCGTGGTGGGTCTATGCTCTAAAAACCCTCACTCCCCGGAGTGAGGAGGCCTGTGCCCAGCAGTGGGACGTTAAAGGGCTGCTACTTACTTTATTTTAAATTCACTTTGTTTTTAATTACTTCCTTTCAGTGCATTAGATACACACCTATATTCATGATCTAAACAATATACAGATTTTACTTTATACCGAATATATTACTAAATAATACATTTTTACATGCGTAACATCACTTATGTTGTATTTCCGCAGTACACCCGATGATAGAATTTTTGTGACATTTTTATTAAGGATCCCTATTTTATTTAAGAAAGTTATATATTCTATGTGGCTCAATGAAAATGCAGCTAATTGTGAAATCGATCCAGTAGTTTTTGTGTGAAAACGTTACAAACATACATATACTCGTATACGAAAACACAAATGTTTCCTCTTTATGGTATATATATATATATCGGAGAATAAGAGAAAAGGAAGCATAAAGCATAAGGGCCTAGAATTTTCCGCCGACATCGTAATTAATGGCATCCATAATTCAATTTCCATACCGTGGGCGTTGGTTGATAATGTTGGTGCAATCAAATACTTTATTAATTAACTCAAATTATAATGTTCAATCACTTAATGTTCCCGATATCAATTTACACAAAGTTATTAATAATAATAGCTAGGAACGCGACAGTTTCAATAGGCGCTCTGGCGAACCGTCACCCAAGAACTACCGATAGACGCGCGCCGAACTGTCACTATTGACTCTATTCCACGCCGATAGACAGATAGCGCCAGCGCTCAACAGAGTACCGCACTCCGACATATATATATATGTATAAACTCTGTCTATATTTATTTTATAAAAAAATACTTAACAATATTTCCATTAAAACATACCATTAATAATTTTAAAACAATTTCAAAATGTTCTAGCATGTATTTCCATTGTTTCTCAGACCAATTTCAGGTGATGGTGGGAATCATTTTGAGTACCTTAATATATAATATCGTACAGGCAATACGTACCTAATTCTATTCAGGTTGTAGAATGGCAGACCGTGATGAGATCAGAAAAAAATCCATTAGTGGCACAATTCACGGTAGATTAGATTGACGAATTGCATACACAGTATAATTCCGGGCTTATCTATAGACACGAGACATAAAAAGTTCGCCAATGTCACGTACAATGAAAAAGGCACGATTTAAACCTCTAAGCTCAGAAATCTACCCAGATACAATCGGGCACATTGTTAAGTACTGAAGTAACCTTCAGTCGCGTATATCTTAACCGCAAGGTTGTCTAAGCTCACCTTTGAGACCATCTCTTTTTGTTCCCGAATGAACACAATAACTTTACTTACGATAACTCATTACTTTGTTTATAGTTTGTGTAAAAAAGAGCGAAGTATCGTCGGATTTAAATACTTGCACTCGCTTCACTGCCTCATGGGTCTAGTGGTTAGCAGGTTCGACTACAGACATGAGGTCCTGGATTCGAGTCACGGGTTGGGCCAATTCGAAATCGATATTGAGTTTTCTATTAAGATTATCTCAATATTTGCCCGAAGTTGGTAAAAATTTTCGATGTAATCCACCCTCGTGCCTCGGAGAGCACGTTAAGCCGTCGGTCTTGCGCCTGATCTCTCTCCAGTCGTGTCGGGTTGCCGTCACGTCGGGCTATGAGAGTGAAGGAACAGAACAGTTGTGTACTATGTCTCTTTTTTTGTCGCTGGGAAATGCTTTTACGCACCCCGGAGGATGAACAAATTGGGAGTTCCAATTGGGAGTGTGGGACTCGCTGAATAACCAGAATACCCCCTAAAACTATGTGGGTCTATGTTCTAAAACGCTCTCTTAATGGGCTGCTAAAATCTACATATTCGACTTATCAAACTAAAGCTATTTTTCCACAGATATAACACGTGAGACGTCGGGGCTCGTCACAAGTTTACATATAAAATAAATAGTCCTTCAAAAAACGTAGCATAGTACTTAGATAGTTCTTTAAAACTTCTTCAATAACAAGGATCAACATCATTATAGCGCGTCACTTATTGAAAGTGTTTATGTAATTACATAACAATCTACATAATAATTACATCATTTACATAATAATGTAGAATGGCTACGTACGTTTATGCTCTTACTACACACAACAGGATGTCATAATGACTTGTTAAAGTATTTTACCTCAAAGCCTTTACTTTTTTATTAAGAACGACTTTCTTGGTTCAGTGGATTGAGTACTCACTTCGTTAGTGAAGGTCCTGGATTCAATTGGACTGGAAAGAGGCTTTGGCCGTGGCTATTCACCACCCTTCCAGCAAAGACATACCGCCAAGCAAAGAACTATTCCGGTACGATGCTATGTAGAAACCATAAGAGGTACATTGCTCACCAAATACCATCTCAGACTATATCATCACTTACTATCAGATGTGGTCGCAATCAATCGCTAACGTAAGCAATAAAAGAAAAGAAACTATAAGTGTTGGTTTTCAACATTAGTCTATACTAAGTAGTTAAAGGTAATTAGTGTAGTAATAGTCTTTTGGCTAGGCATAGACCTCCTCGCTCATAGAAGTTAGGGTTTCAAGAGCATAGACCGACACGCTGCTCTACTATAGATTGACAGTCTACATGCCAATTATTACCGGACTATGAAGGTTTCCTCACGTTGTTTTCAATTTAAACAATAAGCAAATTACTTTTACTAGAGAATTTAAGGTGCCTTTTTTATTGCTGTCAGTTCAGCGCTTGAGTGTGATCACATCTGATGGTTAGTGAAGATGCAGTCTAACATGGAAGCGCTCTAATCTGTAAAGAGGAAATTCTTATGGTTTCTTCAGCCCAGTCGAGACAAAAATAAATTAGAAAATAAATACATCGCGCCACATTCCCATAGGGGTAGGCAGAGACCAAGTCCTTCCACTTGCAACGAAACTTGCATATCTCCTTCGCTTCTTTCATTCCCATTAAACCTTACATACAATTTCGTCGGTTTAGTACTCTTGACCTGGCACTTATTAGAAATGTCCTGTATTTGGTTCAGGAACCTTCGCCTTGGTCTTCCCCTTCCAACTGTCCCATTCACTCTTGACTAATAAATCCTTTTTATCAGTCTCCTTTCATTCATTCTCTCTACGCGCCCAAACCATCTAAGCATACCTTTCTCAATTTTTGTCACTTCATCTTCTATTATACCATAACGTTCCCTTATCACACTATTCCTTACTTTGTCACTCAGTCTCAATCCACTCATACTTCCCAATAATCTTATTTCTACTGCATTTATTTTACTTTTATGCTTCTTCTGCCATATCCAACTTTCACTACCATAGGCTATTCATAAAGGCATACAAACACTAAGTACCATATTCCCTGCATTCACTCTCCTTTCAATATCACTTTTACATGTTCCATATTAGAAAATGATTTTTTTTAATTCGCCCTACCGGAGATCGAACACAAGACCTCTCCTAACAAAACAAGTACGCGCCTCATTTAATATTAATAATGTAATAATTACTATATCTAGCTCAAAGAATACTTACTTAGACGATCTCCAATCACCCAAAACAACTTGATTGTATTCGGAAATATTACCTGAAAATAAAAGTATACAATTATTAAAGGCTTGTTCTCTCAAACGGAAATTTACTTCACACAAGTAACAGACCGTGTAAATAAAGTAAGTACTTATTAAAACTTGGATCGATTTTAACATGCTACTTATATATGCATTAAGCTTTATAGCCCCTGTTGATTAAATTTTAATTAATTTCATATAAATACGTAAGCTGGATTTGACGGTTTATATGAAATATATGCGGTGTTAACTTATAAGGGTTATTGAAGGTACTTAAACGCAATTAAGTTTTTCCTAAATACCCTCATATTTAACGGGCTTTTTCAAATCGTGGTTTTCTGTAAATACTTCGATTATGTACTTGTTTAAAATCACCATTTCAAACAAGTGTTCTTTAGACCACACGACTGAAATAAAACGTAACTTTCTCTTTTTATGTTCATAAGCTTTTATCTCTCTCTCAACTTCCTTTCGTCTAATCACAGTTTTCGTAACGCTCTCGTCAAGCATTCACCAGCCAGCTTCTCAATTTAAGCGTCCGTAAAGAAGTTTTAATTACGGAAGGTAAGTGAAACACATATTTATGCACCTTGGTACACAAGAAATAGATATCTTCACAAAGACCTGAACATAGAGCTCGTCATCAATAATTACATCGAAAGAATTGCCGAAGTTCATCGCTGTCAATTGAATCCCGAAGCTGATAAACTTCTGGATATCACATGGACAAAGAGAAGACTTAAAAGATTAAACCTTTTGATTTAGTGAACGTGCAGTGACACAACATAGTGTAGTGTGGTGCTTTAAGACAAGAACTCTAGAACAATGTGAGTCAATATACATTACAGTAAACTAAGCGTAGTCTTTGGACTCTAGACTTAGATAATACAAGTATATATTAAGTAGATGAGGTTAAAGTATTATTACTACTAAATCTGTAAGGCTAGATTGTAATGTTATATTATAAAGCAAACAATGATTGGTTATAAAAAAACAAGCTAAGTAGCAGCCCATTAACCTGGTTCTGACCGGACATGGGTGCTTCGGAAAGTTCCTACACCAAATTGACCGGGAGAAGTCACTCGCTTGTCATCAGTATGGGGCAGCTATCGACTCAGTGCATCACACTTTGGAACATTGTGATGCATCACACTTTGGAACATTGTGAAACCTGGGGATATCAGCGTCACCTCCTGGTGGCGATGAGGACCTCTCATTGGGGAGCATTGGAGGCGCGATGCTCTCCAGTGAGAGATGGTGAGCGGAAACCCACGAAAGAGAGAGGGAGAATGCATCGGATGCTCCCTCCCAAGGTACACGGCGGCGCATATGTGCACTTTTCCTACAGCCTCCGTGAATCCTCCGTAGGACTCATCCGGGACACCAGGGTATAATGCGAAAGCTGAACAACTGGTGCCTTCCTAATGGACAAAGAGGGTTCCGCTGAATTTTAGTGGGCATTGTGAGATCTCCTCCATCGCCGAAACCCACCTCACTGGTCGTCAAACAAAAAAAAGAAAGTCCATTATCGTCCCACTGCTGGGTATAGGAACTCCCTCCCTCCACTGCGTGTTACCAGGAATAGTACACAACAGCACTCTATATTCTTCCACTCTCATAATTCGATGTGACGGGAATTCGACACGACTGGAGAAAGAAAAGTCGCAAAATGGCCTAACGTGCTCTTAAGCCACAAACCAATGCACAAAAATTTATTTTTGGTAAAGGATCAGATTACCAGACCCTTTCGTTGTATAAACATCAACAAAGATGCGGCAGTGCAAAAAGATAACGATAAATGACACGATAACACCTTAATTATAACAACTAGCGTCCGAAGTTCAAAAAGCTGGCTCGAAAACAATAAAAAGAAGTCAAAACTGAACGGTACCACGCACACAAACAGGTCCTTTGCCCGGTTTTTGCGTGGCAGCTGCTTTTAAAAACAAGTTTGGCGATCTGGAAAGGCAATTGACGCCTCTGACATAATCTGGCCTTCAATGCAGCGATGAACAATAAATGTAGCAAGGATTTTTCAACGATTATTACAAAGAACCTTTCAAATTTATATAAATAGGCGTTGTTATATATGCTTAGTAATACTAACGTTTGGTAAGCTCTATTATTGCACAACGTTTCATTTTTAGGTAACAAATATATTAAGGAACTTCTTGAAATATAACGTCAAAATATATATACAATAACATTTTATATACACGTAATAACATTCACTTATACAGCACAAAAAACCGTGAAATACACAATTTTAATACAAGAAATAAAAATAAACTTATAATGCCATGTTTTAGAGTAAAGGAGGTTCTGTAATCATTTGTCGGATTGAGCGTATGCTCAATCCGACAAATGATTACAGAACTTTCCGACTCCGACTTTTATTTGGTTATCGCAATCAGTTTTGCATTTGCCTCCACGTAATTTTAAGAAATATGTTAAAAACATCCTTTATCATTACAAAAACATATTTTAATATTAAGGATTATTTCAGCAATAAAAACTGGAATCAATTTTCCAAACCGGTGGTAGATTTGTTACCAATTGACAGACAACTAACGATTCAAAAGTGCTTTTTGAGCTTTAATTTTACAAGAACTAAAGTGATGTTAAATTTGTGCTTCGTTTTTTGTGGTTTCCCTATTCTTTGGCAATATAAGTAGATGCTATACACGCTTCTAACTAGTTCAGACAGACAATACTAAAAATACAGCATTCTAAGGGAATTGATCGGCAAATAAATATAAAGCTAAGAGTCAGGGTACTTCTATGATAAATCTGGCCAGTTGTCACGAAAGTCTGCGAAGCATGGACTCTGAAAGATGATAGTATAAGACGCCTCGAGGCGTTTGAGGTATGGTGTTACCATCGTATGCTTCCTATCAGTGGGACCCAAAAAATTCAAAAAGTAATCGTATTCCAGCGCTGGAAACTTATGCATACCATCAAGAGCCGGAAAAATTGAGTATATCGGCCTCGTACTTAGGCACGTTAGGTACGGAGTACTCCAACTTATCATGATAGGCAAGGTTAAGGGAAAAAAGCAGTGCTGGACGCAGGAAAAAGACTTGGCAGCGAAACATACGCCAATGGACAGGAATAAAACCCGCAGCCAAGCTATTTCGTCTTGCTAGGAATAGAAACTCTAAAAGTTAATGGACAAGGTTCAAGAGGCAATTTTAGAAGAAGAATAAGAGAATCAATCCCAGAACTTATGTAATTACCGAGTCCTGCCATTATTTCGATCAATAACTGTAAACATGTCAAGACACGTGCAACAACTATTGATACTAATACAGCGGATTCCATTTCATCCAACGAGGTAATAACAAAAAAAAACCTTCTAAAAGAGATCTCTTAACGTACCCTGTTCTTCACGTACATTATTACCTTAACTTTCGAGTCGTAAAATAAAATAATAACATTATTTAAAGTAGGAATTAAATGCTCGTAAAGTTATAAGGTAAAATGATTTCGTAAAACATTTTATTGGATCATAAAAAAAATCGAACTTGTTTTCAGAATGTGACTTCGATTTAAAACCTTCGGTGACATAATTTTTACAAAATAGAGATATCAGAATCTCAGAATTCGATTCTTAGAATCCAAAGCTACTAGGGTTCCTTCGTTTTTAGTATAACCCATATCAAACTCAGTTGTTAATACTTTCATAAAGCAAAGCTGCTGAGAATATTTAAAAGTTAAGTTTTATATATTAATCCGTTTTAATGAATAATTTTATATGCTAATATAACATGAACGGTATTATGCTTGCATAAAATCAAAATCGAAATATTCTTTATTCAAGCAGGCTCAAAAAGCATTTTTGAATCGCCAGTCTGTCCGTTGGTAATACATCTGCCACCGGTTTGGAAAGTTGATTCCACTGAGAAGATACCGGCAAGAAACTCAACGGTTACTCCTTTAAACATACTTCTTGTATGTTACAATGTATTTAGTTTTCATGTGCAACTGGAATCAAGTCCAAACATTTTGTTTCTTAAATAATATTCAATATAAATTGTGACGGTACTGTGAGAATGAATTTGTTTCATTTTTTTTTTCTTAGGAAATCGAGATCCTAATTGATGTCCACCCCATAACAGTATGCCGTAAGACATAATGCTATGAAAAAAAAACAAAATACACCATTTTAGCAGTTTCAACATCAGTGTATTGCCTTACCTTTCTAACCGCAAATGCAGCAGAACTAAGTTTGCTTGCCAGGGTCTTAATATGGACACCCCACTGAAGCCCAGAATCTAAAGTTATTCCTACGAAAATTGTAGACTTAACTCTCTTAAGACATAACAAATAAAATCTTGGGTCTGTGCTAACATTGCAAAGAGAATATCAAGAATAAATCAAAGTATTGCTAGATTTCGATACCATTTTAGAATTATTAAAAAGTTTCGTTCGTATTTAATCTATGTAAAAGATTTGGAGAACCATTTAAAATACTTCACTATAATTGTGACAAGAATAGCAACTGTTCCGTGACTGGCTAGTACAGTCAGCCTTCTTATAAATGCACTGTATTATTTAATAACTTATTTCTAAGCATTAATATTATTTATTCCCATTTGTATTAAATTAGCAATTTCCCGGACCAACTTGAGTTCCGACAGCAAAGACGTGTAGCGACAACCTATCATGTGTAATTGCATCAAGGTAAACGTTTATTGAAGTGATAACTTATTATGGGAGGGTAAACCGTTTCTTTACGTAACGCGTTACAGCACCAGTCTGTCTGGTTCCCTTTCTCTCTCGCATACGGCAGCAGTAGGCAAGCTCCTCCTCTCTCACTCTAACCCAGCGCTAACAGCGCTAATCTTATTTCAGACTAACTCTGACCTCTCTCTACTGTGTTTAGTGTGCGATAGACATATATCATTGACAGTGAACATAACCTTAAACTTATCAATAAAAGATTTTATTAATAAATAACCTTTCCTTACAGTGTCATATTAATGTACATATTTTTTTTATAATATCCCAAGCTGTACTCGAGCTAAACAATTTCAATATTAAATAGTTCAAATTAGATTCGTTTAAGTTATACTTATGTTGGGCATCCTGACACCTTTATGTTTTTTATATGAGTGCATTATCATCCTTCACTATGTCATGTAGTAACGATGAATTAAAATAATTCATTAAACACACTTTCTTAGCTTTCGTGGCTTTCCTATTTCACGATGGTCTGAAATATCAATAATTTTTTAGAAGATAAACTACAAACATCTCCGATATTGTTTATTCCGATATTACTATCGGTTTTTGAAACAAAATTTTATATTTTTTGGTAATTTTATATAGGATTGGAATCATAGGAAATGTGTTAAAGAGAGTGTCACGCCTTTTTGCAGGACTGATTGATATATTTTCTAGAAAATTATTGCTCTATAATTTCTTAACGATGCGACTAATTACTTTTGGGGATTAAGATCTTTATTATTATTTATAAAATATCGATAATTTTTTATATGGATCCATCGATAGTTTATATAAATATCGATGGCATAAATATCGATATTTTTCTTTTCCGTGCCCATTCCAATCGTGAAATAAAATGCATTTAAGAACCGCCGCCGATTGTGCCAATATCAGTTTCATTATACGTGTAACTTCGGTCTGTTTAAGTTTCAGATACAATTTCCAAACAGAAGTGAAAGGCTCAAGGCCGACTAACAATAGCTTGATACTCGCCGGAAGACGCGTCCATTCATAATAGGAACCTTCTTGAATTGTAATTGGCGCCATTTATTATCAATGCCTTATTGTCAGGACTTCCACTTCATTAAATTATTTGCTGTGTAATCTATCTACATATCAAAGACAGATTATACAAATTTTGTTACAGACATGTCACTGATTTGTCAATTATCAAATGTCTTGTTTTTGGTCCTAAAATTGACAATTAGAATCATTGTTAGTTAATGTTAATCAACTCTTTGTTGTATTGTAATTTGCAACTTACAACTTGTGGCAATACAAAATTAATTTGAAATTAATTTACGTAAAAAAATCAATATAGTTCAATATAATGACGCCAACATTGCACAGATTAATAAGGCGTAGTTTTACAGTGTTTCTGATAACATTTGTAAAGGCATATTTATACATTTAAATCTACGATTATATATTCTTATGAAAAGTAAGGATTATAAGACATTTTATATAATTGAAGAAAATGTTGCTTAAGACCACACAACAGTAGTGCTATCTTGTTTTTTTTTTAAATTAAATAATAAAAAGGATTTAATTTAAAAATACACTTCTATCACATAATAAATGTGGCTAAAAAAGTTCGAAGCTAAATGTGAGACTAAATATTTGGTAAATTATAAATTCTTAATATTAAACTTTCTATTTAAAAATATTTCCGTTTAGTCCTTAACCAAATCCACTTAAGTATATATATAATGTTTAAATTTGTTGTGGATTACATCTGATTTTCATATATGATTTACATAATTAGATTTATTATCTTATGGAGTTTAAGAAGATCGTTCTAGAAGGCGTAAGAATTGTTTTTTGAAAATAATATTAGCAGTAAATTTTATTTGAAAACTCTTTTATAAGCAAACAAGATTGGGTGACTTTTGTTAAAAAAAATCACTTCAAACAGAATAAATATAGTATATATATACAAAATGTGATAATAATTGCGATTGAAATACGAAATAACGACATAATTAAACTTTAATCAAAGCCCAAGAAAAATCTAAACACCACATTGTATCTACACGGAGTGATAAAAAATTATAATGAAAAAATATTACAATGAAGCGTGACTGGGTTTACAAATTATTTATATTATTGATTGTTTAAAATGAAATGGCGCTTACACTATGGCCTGCGAACAAAACTTGATATTAAACAGGTTTTATATGCTTAACCATTTTAGCGCACTGGTCTAGCCTAGAATGAGATATTTAATGTTGTTTTTGATTGCTATTCACGCTTTATTATCGCTTTTTTACACAGTTTAATTGCGATCGTATCCGTGTTCATAATTTGCTATTGAGACCGATCTTCTTTATAAATAAATACTTAATTATTTACAGACAATTTATATCAATCGCAATAGCCCACGCCTTATGATGGTGATGGACGTGTTAACTTGAGGTAATTTACATCTTACGATTTGCTTGTAGAGTGGTAACTAACCACGACCGAAACCAGCAGTCCACACACTGATAGGTTAGAAAATGCAATTATCAAAATTTGCCCTACCGGGGATTGAACTCAAAATCTCTAGCTTGAGCTAGAGCTAGAGTGGAGCATCGTGGTAGGTCTATGCTCTAAAACCCTCTCTCCTATGAGTGATTCGGAGTGGAACTTTAATGGGCTTCTACCAACCTTACTTTTTTTAAAGTTAGATTAATTATAACATAAATATAATAGATGAATTTGAAATACTGGTTGTGCATGCAGGAGTGTTAGGGTCAACACTTATGTATGGTAGTGCAAGTTGGGTATGACAGAAGAATCATTAAAGTTGTGGTATAAAAGTGTACATCTTGTAGTGCCTAAAATTGAGAAAGGTATGCCCACATGGTTTGGGCACGTAAAGAGAATACATGAAAGGAGACTGACAAAAAAGGATTTATGAGTCAAGAGGGAATGGGAAGTTGGAAGGGGAAGATCAAGTTGAATGGGCCTGAACCAAATCCAGAATATTTTAAATAAAGGCCAGGTCACGAGTACTCTAAACCGACGAACTTATATGAAAGGTTTAATGAGAATAAAAGAAGCGAAGGAGATATGCAAGGATCGTGGCAAGTGGAAGGACGTGGTCTATGCCTACCCCTATGGGAATGGTATGTATGTTTGAACGATGAAAGCTACTCAAAAATCGTTGTAATACAATAACAATGATTATTACATCGTTTACATAAACCACAAAATTAGTCACTGTCATAAAGCAAAAAACAAACGTAAATAAAAACAGTAAATCCTTGGATTAAACTGACGCCAATCTAATAAACTATTTCGTCATCTAAAAAATACTGTATATAAGGAATTAATTTGAACGAGGAAAAGTTTTTGTTTTATTTTAAGTATAAATAACATCACGACGAACATTATGCTTAAACCCCTAAAACAAATAGGTTCGGAGAGTTGACTCCACTAAAAAGAAACCGGTAAGAAACTCAACGGTTACTTCTCTGAATAGTTTTGTATGTTACTAAGTGTTTAGCTTTTATGTGCAATTGGAATCAAGTTTAAACGTCTTTGTCGACTAAAATTCTTGAACATTATAATATGCCTTTTGAAATAGGACGTTTTAACATATTTCTTAAAATTATGGGCAGGCAAACCCAAAAGTGATTTGTGTATCTTATTAAAAATGCGTTTGCTCAAACCGACAAAAGACTTCTGAACTTTCTTCGCCCTAAACTTTCTGAGTTTTGTTTATTGTATTAAAATCAAAGTATTTCGCTCTTTTTGCTGTAAAAATGAATTGAATTTTTCTCTTAAAGAACCGCGAAATCCTAAAAATCCATTAAGACAATTTCTTCTTTTCTTTATATTAAATTATAATAATATAGTAATTGACTGAATTGGTTGGAAAGATCAACTTAACATACTTAAACTTTCTAGAATAATCTCTCGACTAAAAAACTTTGATTGACCCCAGAGGTCAGTGCCTTTCTCAACTTTTTTTTTTATAAAACCGTGTTACAATTTATATGAACCTAATTGGTGTAAAAGCAAGTTCCCCAAATGTTCTCAAACAATTTTCATTATTCATTGGCTATAGAAGAGGTCCTTACTCTTTGGTCGATGAACTTTACAACGGCCTAGATTCTCTTTTGTGTAATATTCAACAAAATGGAAGCTCCTGTTACGCTTGCTGGGGTTAAATTAATTTATGAAGCGGCTTTATGAGATTCTGTGGCATTGTACTACATATTGTCAATTGATTTACGACTTCAAAGAAACTCTATTAGAAACCACTTCCTAAAGATTAATACACTACTAGTAACGTGGCAGTGAGTAAAATCTACACTGCAAACATTATTTACTTAAAATTTTACATTTTTAAATTCGATATATCTTTTGAATGGAATGTCCGATTTTAATGATTTAAAAAGTATTTTACAATTACTGAAACGGTCTTTAATATAATATTTAATGGTATAAGGATAAATACAGAGGCATGAATAATATGGCTTGATTATATCATATAACTTACGAAACCAAGACAAACTTGTTATAAATTCTAGTAGGCTGCATAAGATTAACAACTCATTTAAGGGTAACTGTATACGTTTCTATAATAAACTCCCACAAGACGTTCTAAAGATGTCAATTAATTAATTCAAATCTTTGTTAAAAGAAAGATGATGCAATTATAAGTTGCAAGATTACTTAGAAGATAGAAACGTCTGGGAGTGAACGAATTACTCTAATTTTAATTAAAATATAGTAAACTAATATGATATTGTAATGATGATGGTAACAAAAACAAAAATACCCGACTGAGTTTGTTGTGGGTTCTTCTCGGATCAGGGTTCGAAGGAACCCTCGGAACTTTTGATTTTAAGCCGTTCTTGAGTACCATCATCAGACGTATATTAGAATCAGAGTGTGGGAAAAATATATATTTGGACGATTTAAAAGTGCTGTAATATGCCTACTTGAATAAAGATATTTTTGATTTTGATACTTTTATTAACTTTCAAAATGTATAAAAGTAGTCATAGAGGCACAACTACAGTAGTTGAAAATATGGTATCCTAGACTTTTTTGTAGATATTAATACTTTCTGTAATAGTGTAACATTCATTTGTTCTATCTTTGACAACTTGGGTTATTTAATGCATTTTTATTAGGTATCCCTTATTTTGAGCAAGTAACATAGCCTATATTAATCAGTGAAAATGCAGCTTTCTAATGGTGAAAAATTTTTGAAACAGGTCCAGTAGTTTTTGTTTGAAATCATCACAAATATTCATACAAAAACACAAATGTTTCCTCGTTATAATATTACTTTAGATTTAGATTAGTTCTAAAGCCAATATAATGACGATTCATACAAGAACTTCTTGAGTAGTATTATTAAATTTGGTGTTAAAATCTCAAACGGTATCATAATTTTTAATATTGTTATGTACGCAGTAATGCGAGTATTCGCTTTGCTATTAGAAGCCCTGGTTCAATCTTCGGTAGGACGAATTTAGGAAATTGCTTTTTCTAATTCGTCTAAGTCTGAACCGTTGGAAGAATTCGGCTTTGGTTAGTTACCACCTACCAGCAAAGACGTACCGTCAAGCAAGATATTTGTGTTCCGATACGATGCAGTGTAGAAACCATAAGTTAAATTGTCTCTTATCAGATTGGAGCGCTTCCATCTTAGACTGTATAGTCACTAATCATCAGCAATAAAAAAAATGTGGTTATATGTTACTAGGAAACAATTAATGCCTAGTAATCTCTCCTAGTCTAAAGTTCTAAGAAAAAATCGCAGCAAAATTTATTAGACACTACGATATGCTTTCATATTTGTTTAGGTTTATGAAAATGGTTAATTTTTGCTAGACTATGTAATTTTGATGGTCGATGGGTAATTTGTCTCGTTCAAAGCTCTCCTACCTGTGTCTATAGACTAGATGCCATGAAGTTTCGTATCGATAAGTTACGTGATTATATAAAAAAATTGTATGTTCTACTCGACGTAGCGTTATCATCACTTCCAATATCATTTTGACTAGGGTGACTGAACGATTAAAAAAGCAAATACCTAAAATTGCCCAGCATGTAATTAAATCCAGAACCACCTTTCTTGAAAATAATACTGGCATAATTAAGCCAGAACGTCAATTTGATAAGAAAAACTATTGCTTGCCTATGGTCCGAATGACCTTATGAAATTATCGCGAAGTCAACGTCCTGATCGAAAACAAGAAACGTAAAATGCTTGTCAGTAAAACGCCATTAAACATGTCTATATGCCTATATTATTTTATTATCAAAAAAAGTGACTTCTATATTACTATCGTAGATAAAAACGTAGACACCAGCAAAAAGTTAATGTTCAAGTTTACGAATTATATTATAATGCCACAACGAAATAATCATAAAAATAAGTTATTAAGTCTTTAATTAATTGTTTTTAACTTAAATTTTCGTGGTTTATTAACATATTGACTATTAGAACGGGTACATATCACGATGGCGATTTTTTAATTTTTAATTTTGCCGATATTTCGACCCAGTTGCATGGATCGTGGAGCAGTATCGTCGTGACCACGTCTTTAATTTTCATTAATACTGAACTATGTATATATTATACGATGTATATATTGTCTGTGGACACAAAGAGGAAGATAAAATATTTTTATGTAATTTTACCCTTTTTATCAGCTATCAGAAAGATAAAATTATAGTTTTTATAAACACAAAAAAATTGTATATATCTTTAAACAAAGCGAGTGTAAATCGTCAAATCCCACTGAAACCTCACAACAAACGGCTAGAGACATTAATAACAATGGCCGAAATAAAGCTTTCCCGCCATAGCTATTCCCACCAACTTAGGTAGTGCCAACTTTCAAAACATCAATCAATGACAGCCACAACCATAGACACACTGTTTCACATCTTTTATTTTGTTAACTAGGTACCATACATCACAGAGTATAGTATTTGTAATATCTATCCATACATATTATACTTTCAAATCACACGGCAATGTGAAAAAAATATGAAAAAAAGTTTACTGAATAGATACAATCGTCATAACATTTAATATTTGCAGAAACAACAAAAAGAATTATATAATTTGCAAATATACTTTCATAATAACTGCTTTGATAAAAGAATGAAAGGCGGTCGCTAAAGAAATTTTTAATTAACAATATATGCTAATGTTTAAAGTTTGAAATACGTACATATTAAATAGTTTTCATAAGATTGATACAAAAATACCTGGATAAACTAAAATCTGGTCATTCCCCGCACATATTCTGTTATATATAAAAACAATAGGATATTCTACTAAAACTAATGACGATAAGAAAAGGTAAATAACCTCTTATTAGTCTACTATCTCAATCTGTATAATGTGGGATAATCTGGTGATATGTTAACACGTAAGCCATAAATAAGTAGTCAATGTTCCTAGTCTTTTGTAAACAAATATAAAGTAATTTTCTACAAAATTGATCGTTTCTAATTTCAAAAAAAGAATTGTGGTGAAATGAATGATTTTTTTATTGTCAATAAATAATTTATTCACTGTTAAAAGCGCATACGCAACCGCGAAGGTTAGGTAGTTTTAATATTAACAAATAGCATGTGGCATTTTAATTTGCCACTCTTCATTTAACATATATTATTTTTCATAAAATATATAATAAAATATTTCATAAATTCTCTTTTCTAAACATTAAATTCCAAAAGAAAATGTAATTAATTACCTCTAATATTGACAATAAACACATGGTATTATTATTTACAATTCGCCATCTGAGATTTCAATAAGTTATTTGTATTTTCGAATATTTTAATGACAATTAAATTCCTAACACTAAGTCTAGAAAATTTAAAGCTTTAGATTTGTTTAAATATAAACAAGACTTAAAAATTACTTTTCCAAAGTTTCGCTTCTGATATGTGTATTTTGTACGCAGGCACTTTTAATTTTTGTTAATAAAATCTAAGGGGCGATATACAAAAATTTATAGAACTGTTGTAAAAGTTAAAATTCTTTTCACATCGCATGTGAAAGTTTCGTTATCAAAGAGAGCCATTATTAGAGATACTCTAGTACAGCGTGCCATTGAACCCAGTAATTCTAACTAATGGTCGAATTGCCTCCACTTCCGACTCCCAACAACCCGTCACGATCAAACAAATAAAACATGCTTAGTCCGTGACCTGAATTTTCTACGTTTTATCCTGAAGCACACAATAGAAAACAGATCTTTCGGTCATCTTTATAAATAAACTAGCTACGACCCGGGGTTTGACTTGCGTGGAATACGTAATCGTTCGCCTTTGTCTCTTATTTTTCCCTTTGTCTATGGACATCAGCCATGTGCCAACTTTAGCATATTCAAATGATAGATTCTTCTAAGTTCAAAATGGAAAAGAATGATACATGCAAATATTATGCGTTAAAAACAATAATTAAACTAGTATTGCAATAAATGACCCAGATTGCTTTAGTTGTGTTAAGCAAAAATAGCAAAAACAAATTACGCCATAAGTAATATTCATTACAGTAAATAAAATTCGTTGCACTGGATGGTTCTGCACTATTTTGGAAATATTTTGTCATATTATAAACTTTGCAGGATTTTATATATACTTGATGTAAGTACGTATAGACCGCGTTTTTGCTTTGCTAGCAGAAGATCCGAATTCGATCACCGGTAGAGCGAATTTAGGCAATTGCAGTTTTTAATTTGTCTCAGTCTGGACTGGTAGGAGGTTTCGTCCATGACTAGTGTTAGCGATCATTATTATTTTATTTATTGGATTGCTATAAAATTACCGCCTCATTGGTCTAGTGGTTAGCATATTCGACTACAGACATGAGATCCTGGGTTCGAGTGCCGGTTGGGGCTAATTCGAAATCGGTAATAAGTTTTCGATTAATTCAATATTTGCCCGAAGTTGGGAATAATTGGCGGTGTGATCCACCGCCGTATCTCGGAGAGCACGTTAAGCCATCACGTCGGACTATGAGAGTAATGGGATAGAGAGTACACTTGTGTACGATGCCTGCCAATTCGCAGTGGAGCAGCGTGGTTGGTCTGCTCTAAAAACCCACTCTTATATGAATTAGGGGCCTGTGCCTAGTAGTAGGACGTTAATGGGCTGCTAATTGCTATATGTGTTTATTAGGCTCAGGTCTTTGTAATTACATCAGTAAAAGTGTTTACATGTGCTACTTCCGGATTAATGCTATTCCGGAAATTGTCACAAGTTTAATCACAACATCTGTAACGACGACTGTGATTGGTAGAGTTATTATTTCTAGTGGGGAGTTTTATAAGGGGGGTATAAGAAATAGTAACACGGGAGAAGAGTGAAGAGAGATATTCGCCTGGTGACAGTTCTCAGTTTGTATCAACGTCATCTATTAGTGTTGTGTTTTAAAGTCATTCAAACTGTGTAATATAATAATATAGAATGAGCGACTTTGAAACAAATTACCGCCCTTCCATAAAAGACTTACCACCATTAGTGTTTTTTCGTTGCATTTTCAATAATTTAGGCATATTATTTTATAATTAAGACACATATTATGTATAAATACTTTAATGCATAGATCTGTTCGCCAAATTTTGTTTCAGTAGTTTTCAATACCGATTCAGTAGTTTTGACATGAAAGCACGAGATACAGTTAATTTCGTATTTGTAATATATATCGAATAAACCGCCAAAAAATAAGCTTCAAGCTTCCATCTCAAAAAATGACTATACTTCCATCCTTAAAAAGGTTTTTTCCTATTAAAATGTAGCCTATATCCTTTCTCAAGCTCTAGATTATAAACCATATTTCGTTTACCAGAGTTAATTTACCGTCAAAGCAGATATTTGTGATTCGATTCTATTCTGTGTAGAAACCATAAGACGTAAATTGATAAGCGCACTTCCATCTTAAACTGTATCGTCACTTACCATCAACTGTGATCACAATTAAGTGCTAACCTAAAAATAGACTAATTAAAAATTCATTGAGAGACTCAAATTCAAGAGATTCATACTATATGTGTGGTATATAAACATTTATATTCAAGGCAAAAAGTGTGTGTGTGTGTACTTATGTACACGCGTTACAAGTTATACTTCTTGGTGTAACAGGATGAAAATCTTTTCAAACAGTTATATTTATAAACTTTGTCTCGGAACTTATAAATTATCAGATATTATCATTGGATAGCACAACTTTTAGCGCGATTATTTAATGTCTAATTGAAATACACGCCTGATTGCCTAAAAATGCAAAATAACATATAAGCAACAGTTAGTATCCTCGAAATGTTAACTATAAATCCACGTGGTAGTTTTTGTTGCTTGTCAAATCAAATATATCCATCATTGGTTCACTCAGTGCAAGGCAAAGGCCAAAAAATCGAAAATAATAAACGGAAACTGACTTATATAGCTCTACGAATCGCGAACATGAAGTGGCAATGGGCGGGGCACATAGTCTGACGGACCGATGGACGTTGCGGCCCGAAGGTGCTGGAGTGGTGACCCCGCACCGGGCGGCGCACTGTAGGGAGACCCCCCACAAGGTGGACCTACGACATAAAGAGGGTTTTTTTTTCGCTGGGAAATGCTTGCCGGATATAGTGTAAACATCCGGGAGTGTGGAACTCGCTGGTCGTAACAGAATACCCACTAAAACCCAGCGGAACCCTCTTCATCCAGGTGTTGGGGTCCAGATGTCCGCTGACGCATTCAGCTCTGGCGCCCCGGATGAATCCGATTTAAGGGTTTAATTTATTTGAGGGAGAGCAGGCGAGCAAAATTGCGCCTCCTAGCGCCCCCCCTCCTCCGGCGAGAGGGAGTAGGGTCTGCCATAACCTCCCTTTGGCTGTTAAATGACTCCTTCTGAAAGATGACAGCCTCGCAGAAAGACGTCACTGCTCTCCAACTTGCCTCATCACCAATCATAGCGCCCACAATGCTGGGGAGTGAGAGATCACTCCCAATCAACGAAGTCAAGATGTGACGCTGAGGTCCCCAAGCCTGACAATTTTCTACTGTGTGGTGCGCAGTGTCGACGGCCGCCCCACAAATACGGCAAGCAGGCGTCTCTTCGCAGTGTACAATTTGGTGCAGATACCATGTCCAGTTAACACCTGCACCGACCTGTAGATTAGCGTACCGTGCCCCCTGGCAAGCCAATCTTCCAAGAATGGACGCACCGCTGCAACCGCGGGCGCACCTGCAGATAGAGACCCGAGGTTCTCCTTCGACCTTTCAATCAGGGTCCCGTCGGATAGGATCCTGATTCCCTGGACCTCTTCAGCATCAGGCCGTTCGCCTCTGTTTCTTGCAGCTGCTCGACAATGATAGGCAGCCGCCAGAACCTCCGCCCTGAGATCCCAGGGGGGGATCGTCCGCAAGAAGAGTCGCTGCCGTCCATGACACAGTACGGTATCCTCGACTTGCCCGAATCGCTATCATTCTCTTCCCAGGAGGATTTTGTTTGCAGGGGCTAGAGCATTTACCCATAACGGGGCACCGTACAATGCCATGCCGGCAATAATTCCAGCCGCTGGAGGCATGCGGCGCAAGATCGGGGCTTGTGGACATCATTACGTGAGATCTATGTCCAGCTGTGGACGTCCATCGGTTGAAGCGAGGACGACGACGAAGAAACTGACTTTCATTGGATATAAATACTTTATAGTTGAGTCTAAAAGTTATAATTGTGATGTCGCAATATATCTAACAAGTATTATAAAAAAGTAATTTAGGTGTTATATAATTATAAAATATTAAAAAACCAAAATGTTGACACTGTGCGCGCGCATCGTAAAAATTTACTTCCATAATTTTTCCTAACTCACCTAAAGAAGTATAACTTCAAAAATTAAACTATATATTCTAACAAGGCATAAGAATGCAAAAATATTCCTATATACGTCTTTCAAATATAATTTCCTCGCTTGAAATAACATCAAGTGTGATTGCAACTGCGATTCGCGCCAGTGCCTCATTTGTTCGCTGAAATCTACAACGCTGAACTCAGGAATTTGTATTAAAGCGTATATGTTGCATTTTATTTTATATTTGACGCCATACCTACGTTATTTAACTAGAAATGTTTACACACCGACATTGTTTTATATTTCAAAATATGCACGTAGGTAAATAAGGCCAATTTATTATATGTACGCGAAAATAAAAACAAAGCTATTTTAATTATTATATTGTAACTAGCTGACCCAGCAAACGTTGTTTTGCCATATAATAACTTCTAACCCACGACTTCGTCTACGTGGAATGTTTTTTGGGTAGCAATTTCATTAATTTAGACAAATTGTTTTACAAATAAATTCCTACCAAATATCATGTCTCTACTATATTAACACTTAGGGATGTAAAGACTGCCTCATTGGTCTAGTGGTTAGCATGTTCGACTACAGACATGAGGTCCTGGGTTCTAGTCCCGGGTCGGGACTATTCAAAAATCTCACTATTTACCCGAAATTGGGAAGTTGGCGGTGTGATCCATCCCCGTGCCTCGGAGAGCACGTTAAGCCGTCGGTCCTGCGCCTGATCTCTCTCCGATCGTGTCGGATTCCCGTCACATCGGACTATGAGAGTGAGGGAATAGAGAGTGCACTTGTGTACTATGCCTACCAATCCGCAGTGGAGCAGCGTGGTTGGTCTACGCTCTAAAAACCCTCGCTCCTCGGAGTGAGGAGGCCTGTGCCCAGCAGTGGGACGTTAATGGGCTGCTACTTACTTACTTATGTAAAAATTTGTTGTAAATTTATTCTCATATCTACTGAATATACACATAAAATTTCATCAAAATCGGTCAAGCCGTTTCTGAGGGCTGTAAACACTAAACCTGTGACACAAGATTTTATATTGTTATTATATATTAGTCTGTTTATTTCGTTTACTCACCGAAATAGCTTAATCGACTTTGATGAAACATTTCCTGTCATATGTGAACTCCTTCCTGACTCAAAAGTGCGTAAAACTGTACTGGTTCATAAATAAGAAACTTCTTTGGCAAACTATTTTTTAAGTCTTGTCTATTTATATATATTTATACAAATCTAAAACTTTACATTACCGAGACTTAGAGGGAGGGAAAGGGAAAATAGTTGGGAATTTAATTGTCATGAAAATATTAAAAGTGTCGAAAATTAATATAAATAACTTATTGAATCTCAAATGATGAATTGTAAATAAAAATGCCACGTGTTTTATTGTCAATATTACAAATTATTAATTAAATTTTGTTTTTGAATTTAAAATTTAGGAGAGAGAATATTTGAAATATTTTTATTTTATATCTCATGAAAAATAGTATAATAAATTATTAAATGACGAGGGGCAAATTGAAATGCCACTTGTTATATGTAAATATTAAAACTACCTAACCTTCAAACAAATTTGCATAAAAAACGCTAGACATCTTCGTGACGCTAATCACGCGTTCCATACGTAAACATTTTACCCTCATGTGCCTAAACAAATTTTACTTCAATAAACCTTGGAATCCGTTATAAAATTGCCACCAAAACAGTCTACATATATGTGAGATGCGACTGACAAACGTTCGCTAAACAGCGAGTAAGCGTTCCCTCAGGCTGTTACTTTTTGTTCCTTTTCTAAACCTATTCCTATTTTATCTGATTGGAATCTAACAAAACTCCTATAAAATTGTAAGATAATTTATATAAAACATTAATAAATGTAATAAAGGCTATTTATAGGAAATAATGTAAAATGATTGGTAAATGCATTGTCTTAAATGTTGCATATCAAACTAGGATTTTGTTTACAGTAGTTATAATACGAGATATTTTATTCAAAGCGTAAAATTCTTCAATGAAATAAAGAGTGATTAGAAAACGTATCTAGATTCACAGTTAATATCGACTAGGTGTCATTCGATAGGTATCACAGTATCAAGTGATAGAAATCGAGAGCATTAAGAGGCGTTTCAATTCACGTTCACTGCTAATAGTTTTACAGTTAACTTCGAAACATGTAACCTTTAATTTAACCTAGAAGAGTAGACTTTTTTATTGCTAACATATCAATTTTTGAAGCTAAACTTCTTTAGGCGCATGAGGGTAAAATTTTTACGGATGAAAACCATGATTACCGTAGCGTTAGGTAGTTTTAATATTTTCAAATAACATGAGGCATTTTAATTTGCCACTCATCATTAATAATTTAATATACTATTGTTGATTAAATCTACACTAATATTATAAAGAGGAAAGATTAGTATTTTTGGATGTAATGAATAAACTCAAAAAGTACTGGACCGATTTTAATAATTCTTTTTTCATTAGAAAGCTACATTATCACTGAGTAACATAGGTTATATTTAGTACTAGATTACTATAGAAATCTTTAGAAATTCGTATTAAAACCAACCGAAGGTGTAAAAAAATTTGTCATAAAATGTCATTCATCGCATACGCTGTGAAGAGTATTAATGATAGGACAAAAATATGACAATATTATAGAATATATCAATATCTACAAAAAACTTTGCAAGGGCATATGTCTAACTATTGTAGTTATGTTACTACAACTACTTTTGTACATTTAACACATTGATAGAAATGCCGATCAAAATCAGACCGTGTTATCCATACTATTTATATATTATTAAATAAATAATTTAATATTCAAGATTGTCTCAATACCTGATGATTACTTTTTGAATTATTGAAATCGGATATTTCATTCAAAAGATATCATGAAATTAAAATAATATGTGCACCATTATGAACTAGGTTACCTTACGCCGTGGACGCAAGCGACATTGAATATTTAGAGTT
Source organism: Elymnias hypermnestra (assembly GCA_015832385.1). NCBI lineage: Eukaryota > Metazoa > Arthropoda > Insecta > Lepidoptera > Nymphalidae > Elymnias > Elymnias hypermnestra. Next base: position 7,357,511 of record JACTOM010000045.1, on the reverse strand, counting down.
TTTTAACACATTTTTTTGTTTCACTTAAAAAGTTCTTTTCAGAGCTACTTAGTTTTAGTATTAGGAATCACACTTTTTCATAATATTTGTCAATTCATGGTCGTTTTAATTATCATGCTTACAACTTTAATATCTGTACCTATTTATGTCTACCCGTGCGAAGCCGGGACGGGCCGCTAGTATAAAATAAACACGTGGCATTTTTATTTACATTTCGTCATTTGAAATTACAACAAATTATATGTATTAATTTTGGACACTTAATATTTTAATGATAATTAAATTCATTAAATTCCTAACATGTCTTCCTTTCCCCTCCCTCTAAGTCGCGGACATGAAAAGTTTTAGATTTGTATAAATATAAAGACTTAAATATCAATTTGCCCAAGAAGTTTTACTTCTGACATGTGTGCTTTGTACGCATGGACTTTTTTCATCATACCATTCGTATCGTATCGAAAGTTCGTATTTTCGGCGATATTTTGATTAACGGAAATGCCACGTTACTTTCCGAATAAATAAATGGGTTATTTAATGTGCATACTTATATTTGGCAATTTTTTTGTTTACTTCTTCTTACGATACATTAGAACTTATTTTCTTTAGTTTATTTAAAATATTTTATTAAGTTTCGCAGATTTGTTGCGTTTTGAATTACATATCTAAATTTATTTTGAGGATATATAGTTAGTGTTTGAATAAACAATTTCCTAATTTTGTCTCACCGGGAAATGAACTCGAGACTTCAGCAAGCGAAGTAAATACTCGCAATTTCAATTTAAGTATCTGGACATATCCTCTTCCACATATTTTACGTAAAAATATTAAATCTGTGATAAAACAATGCTTACTCTGTGATTTTTATATTTTCACGTACATAGAAAATTTATAGTTGGAAAAAAGCAATAAATCTTTTGTGTTAAAATATGGCCTATCCATATTGGATGTGAAATAGGCGCCAGTGTTTTATTTACAAAGACATGTCATTTACATAAATATCAATATAACTGCCTTATTGGTCTAGTGGTTAGTATGTTAGGCTATAGACACGAGTTCCTGCGTTCGAGTCTATTAAGATTTACTCAATATTTCCCTTGACTTGGGAAGTTGGGGGTGTGCTCCACCCCCGTGCCTCGGAGCGCACATTATTAAGGCGTCGGTCCTACTCCTGATCTCCGCTCGTGTTGGATTGCGGTCACATCGGACTATGATAATCAAGTGGTGGGTCTATGCTCCGAAACCCCCTCTTATGAGTGAGGAAGCCTGTGCCAAGCAGTGGGACTTTAATGCTACTACTTACCAATACAATTACATAATTTTCCATTTGATGAAACAGTGATATTTATAACGATAAATTAGAGGAAGATTAATCAGATCAGTCATCTTTTATAGTTCTTAATGGTCAGTGTGATACAGATTAAAAACTCCGTACTGTAGTGAAAGTTTCTTTCGTAGCAGGCCATGCTATTAAGATGTTAACTAGCGGCTGAAGTCTCCCACAAGTCTAAACCTAGACAATTTAGAAAGGAAACTGTTTCCTAAATTTGTCTTGCAGGAAACAAAACCTGGGACTCCTGTTAATGAAGTAAACGCTGGCACTTTTAACACAGCAAGTCTTTTAAATGTATATTCTCTTATTGAGACTGAAGAAGGTTTTGAAATCATTTGTCGGGTAGAGCGCACGGATTTTTAATAAGAAGCCCTAATTACTTCTAAGTTTTTCTCCACATAGTTTTAAAAAAGCCCTGTTACAAAAAGCATATTATAATGTTGAAGATCATTTAAGTGACAAAGATGTTTGGACAAGCATCCCGTTGCACATGAAAGCTAAACACATTGTAACCCACAAAACTATGTTTAAAGGTGTAAAAGTTGAGTTTCTTGTCGGTTTCTTCTGAGCTGAAACAACTTTCCATACCGGTGGTAGATTTATTACCAACGGGCAGACTAATGACTACTTGAATAAAGAATATTTTGATTTTTATTTATACAATGCAAACAGTACGCATGCTCTGTTATCCCATGGAGGTCATCAAAAGGTCATACTCATTAGGTCGTTCCAAACATTGTGAGGAAACAGAGCCATTAACAAAATGTAACATTTCCCAACAAAGCTATTCAAGGGCATTAGGTTTAGAACATTAACATCCTTAACAACTTAGAAATCACCTAATTACACTTAACATTGGAGCGAATGATTTGAACCATGACCTTCGTTTAAACTGTACCCATTCGATATTATTTTGTATACAAATAACCTAGTAATAATCGAGCATATTCTTTACCTGATATTAAATGATTTCTGTCACCCATTCGCCATTTCGCCATTTTGACGACCTCGCTGGCGCAGTGGTGCGAGTATTCGCTTTGCTAGCGGAGGTCCCGGGTTCGATCCCCGATAGGACGAATTTAGGAAATTGTATTTTCTAATTTGTCTGAGTCTGGACTGGTGGGAGGCTTCGGGCGTAGCTAGTTACCACCCTACCAGCAAAGACGTACCGCCAAACAAAGAGATTTGTTTTCCGGTACGATGCTGTGTGGAAACCATAAGGGTATACCCCTTATGGTTTCCACACAGCACAGTTCCATACACCCCTTGTGGTATACGCCTCTTACCAGATTAGCGCGTATCCATCTTAGACTATATCATCACTTACCATCAGGTGAGATCACAGTCAAGAGTAAATATACATATTTATATATATTCTTGTCACAGTAGTAGTATTTGATCGTGATCCTTTTTCTTATTTATAATAAAAGCTTACAATCGAAAGTGGAACTTATTACATTAACACTAACTAGGCATGAAATAGTGATTTTGGGTAACATTTTTAATAATTTAGGCTAATTAATTTACAAATTAGACACACACGTACGTACTTTAATGAGTTATTTGCAGTGAATTTTTTTTTATTGCNGATGCTGTGTAGAAACCGTAAGGGGTATATCGCCTGTTAACAGATTAGCGCGCTTCCATCTTAGACTGTATCATCACTTACCATCAGGTGAGATCACAGTCAAGCGCTAATCTGTCAGCAATAAAAAAAAAATTCGCTTTGATATTTGGCAAATTGACATACATATATAATTTTTATTTGTAATCTAGATGTTGCGCCAATTTATACTTTTGTCATTTGGCTGCTAGTGGCTATTGAACAGTATCACTAAACGTGTTTTCTTTCTACAAGAAGCTTACAATCGAAAGTGGAGCTTATTACATTAACACTAACTAGGCATGAACTAGTGCTTTTGGGTAACATTTTTAATAATTTAGGCTAATTAATCTACAAATTAGATACACACGTACGTTCTTTAATGAGTTATTTGCAGTGTATTTTATTTTATTGCTGACAGATTAGCGCTTGACTGTGATCTCACCTGATGGTAAGTGATGATACAGTCTAAGATGGAAGCGCGCTAATCTGTTAACAGGCGATATACCCCTTACGGTTTTTACACAGCATCGTACCGGAACACAAAACTCTTTGTTTGGCGGTACGACTTTGCTGGTAGGGTAGTAACTAGCCACGGCCGAAGCCTCCCACCAGTCCAGACTCAGACAAATTAGAAAATACAATTTCCTAAATTCGTCCTACCGGGGATCGAACCCGGGACCTCTACTAGCAAAGCGAATGCTCGCACCACTTTCGCAGCTTTCTGAGGCTGTAGACTCTTTGTAAACCAAATTTCACTTAAATCGTTTCAGTAATTTTGACGTGAAAGCGCGACAGTCAGATTTACTTTCACGTTTATATTATTAGCAAGGATATCGAATCAACAGGCTAAAATATAAGTTTCTGGCTCTAAAAATGACGATACTTAATCCCTTACAGGCTTTTTTCGCATTAACACATTACCTGCGCCATCATTTTCAAAGAAATTTCAGTGCGTGCTTTGGAGACCTAAAAGATCTCGTAACTAACCTATCCTTTCTTGCGTTAGGGATCTAATCAGTCTCCTAAAAATACAGTTTTCGAGTTTCTAAGAGTATCGATATGTCCCCTAACAAAAGTAATGAAAATATTTGTGCATAAGGGCACTAATCCATCACTATTTTTTGTGTCCTTGAATTCACCTTTGTCTTAGTTATACTAAAAGAACTTTACACGTTTACACAAGCCCCCTGCAAGGAGTGAAACAACACGATTATAGTCAACGTACAATACGAAAGTCCTGCACGAGATCTGATAGATCTCGCAATGCAGCGAACGTGTTAAAAATTGTTCTATGTCCTTTTTCAGCCTTTAGACTATCAGTGCGTCAAATTTCATTTAAATCGGTTCAGTAATTTTGGCGTTAAAGCGCGACAAACAATTACTTTCACATTTATATTATTAAGTAAGGATTGAGTAAACGATTACGTACAAAGTAGACAATAAGACGGAACTGTAATATATATTTTTTGTATAAATCTAACTAGTTTTCGAAGGTTAATTTACATTTGTGGTCATCATATAAGGTTATTCTACCCATTAGAATGATCTCGAAATTAAAATAAGCTTTAGAAGCTTTTTGCTTGAACGTAATTCTCAAATTTAAAAGCCCGATATTACGAGTGTTAAGCTCAGATTATCTTATCAGTGCGAGTATCAGAAGGCGTTTAAGAAGTTAATGTTTTATAATAAGTATCCTATGCAAGACATGTAGATATTTTAAAATTAATACCACTTTATCGTCGTTTTTAGACATAGAAGCTTGAAACTTATTTTTTAGGCTGGTGATTCGATATAAATAAATATGACATGACCTTCAAAGGTTTAAAATAACAATACTTACTGATATATGTGTTATACAGTTTTAATGCCAATACTACTGAACGAGTGAAATGAAATTTAGTAGTCTCGAACCTCTGAAAGAACAATAAGCAAATATTGCAAATAGCTCATTAAAGTATGTACCTTATTTATAAAATATTTTTATCATTAAAAATACCCAAAAATTCCACGCGGACAAAGTCACGTTCCCAACTATAATATATTTAAAAACAAAAGCATTTTTTTTAACTTCCTGTTGTTGTTTCCTTTCGATTTCTCTATTAATATTTCACACTATTGTATCTACTTTTAGAGTTAAGCTCTAAGCAAATACTCATGTTTAAAATATATGCAATGTCTGCGTATATTTCTAACTGGGACTTTAAGTACAACTCAAAGCACAGTTCAATTTGTTCCTTATGTAACTTAAATAAAAGCAGAAGTTATATTCAACGATCTCGAAAGAAAAAAATTAAATCAAAAACATATTTTATTTATCATAAATAAGAAAAAGGATCACGATCAAATACTACACTGTGACAAGAATATATATAAATATGTATATTTACTCTTGACTGTGATCTCACCTTATGGTAAGTGATGATATAGTCTAAGATGGATGCGCGCTAATCTGGTAAGAGGCGTATACCATAAGGGGTGTATGGGACTGTGCTGTGTGGAAACACAAGGGGTATACCCTTATGGTTTCCACACAGCATCGTACCGGAACACAAATCTCTTTGTTTGGCGGTACGTCTTTGCTGGTAGAGTGGTAACTAGCTACGCCCGAAGCCTCCCACCAATCCAGACTCAGACAAATTAGAAAATACAATTTCCTAAATTCATCCTACCGGGAATCTATCCCGGGACCTACGCTAGCAATGCGAATACTCGCACCACTACGCCAGCAAGGCCGCCAAAATAGAGAGATATATAAATAGAGAGAGAGAGAGAGAGAGGGAGAGAGAACGGGAATTACAAACTATTTCTCTTTCAGCGCTTTAAACACCCTTGCAGACCTCTGTTAGGAAAGCAATAAATAATTCGATGATTCTCCGCAGGAATTTAGGAAATTATATTTTCTGACTCTAATTTGTTGAGAGGCTTTATGGCCAGTTTCCACCCTACCAGCAAAGGCGTTCTAGTACGATACTTTGCAGAAATCATAGCCTGGTAAGAGGTTTATATCTTACACTGTATCAACAATCGAGATTACAGGCAAGTGCTAACCTTTTAGCAATAAAAAAATCCATTAGCAACTCCTGTAAGCTTATCAAATACATAATAAGCTTCCTTAATGTTACGTTAAAAATAAACATCGACTCCACAGTCATTACAGCGGGTCTAAAAAACTATATTGATGGACCAAAAAGGCTTTTATAGACCATTTTTATTCATGCCAAATTAATTTTGTTGGAGGTTACTGTAATATGTTATTTAATTTGTTTCGCTGTATTAATGCAGGTAATATACGATGGCCTCGTATAAATACAATGACATTATTTTTAACATTTGTTATTTATGTAACAGCTCACGGCTTCCCAAAGTGAAGTACACGAAACCCTTAGGGGTTCAATGTTAGGGGTTCATGACAAGATTTACGTAATTGTGGCCTTATAATTAACAGGCACTTGCGGTGCAAATGCGAGTGTCTTTACATCTGGTCATGATGAAAAAGAAATAAGGAAATCGTCTTAATAAAATTGTCCAAACTCCTTAAATTATTTATTTTGCTACGAGAAACAAGCCCACACAATAATAAGTCAGTAAAAGTAAGTAGCAAACCATTAACGTCTCACTATTGGGCACAGGCCAACTCGTTCATAGGAAAGAGAGTTTTTAGAGCATAAATCCACTAGACTGCCCCACTGTAAGTTGGCAGGCATAGTACACAAGTGCACTCTCTATTTCTTCACTCTTGTAGCCCTGTATGACGGCAATCCGACACAACCAGAGAGATATCAGGCGCAGGACTTATCGTGCTCTTCGAAGCATGTGGGCGGGTCACTAATTTCCTAACTTCGAGCAGATATTGAGAAAATCTTAATAGAAAACTCAATATTTCATTTGAATTCGCCCAACCCAAGACCTTTTTGTCTGTAGTCTAACATGTTGACCAGTAGACTAATTAGGAAATCTCCCATTAATATTAAAACGATATTTTTATTTGCACTGTATTTGGTTAGTAAGAAAGTAAGTAAGTAGCAACCCATTAACGTCCCACTGCTGGGCACGGGCATCCTCACTCATATGAGCGAGGGTTTTTAGAGCATAGACCCACGCTGCTACAATGCGGATTGACAAGCATAGTACACAAGTGCACTCTCTATTCCTTCACTCTCATAGTCTAATGTGACGGGAATCCGACACTCGCGGAGAGAGATCAGGCCCAGGACCGACGGCTTAACGTGCTCTCCGAGGCACGGGGGTGGATGGTCACACCGCAAACTTCCCAATTTCGGGCAAATATTAAGAAAATCTTAATATCAATTTCGAATTGGCCCGACCCGGGACTCGAACCCAGGACAGTCAATATTATAAGTTTCCTTGCGGGTGGGAATTTAATCAGTTAACGGGTTCGCTGTCATGTGGAAACTTTAACAATTTCGGATTCGTGTACGCTAAAGTTTAAGAAGCTCTGCTGTAGCTGAACATATATTGATTGAATATATGATCACTGGGCGAAAAAATATCAGGATTTAAAGATATTTTTTTTATACTAAAGCCTGTTAGACCATAGTCACTTTGCTTTCATATATTGTAACAATATTATATCTACTTATTATTTTCAAACATTAACGGGATAAACCCACACTGTACACTATAAGAGGAAAAACCAGATACAAAAAAGTCATTGACAAAGCCGCTTATTTCAAGGTGGTGTTAATACTAACAGATAAATGATAAATTCAGTTGAAACATTTCTTATTATTGTAATTAATAAATTCATAAGCCCCTGGCTCAGTTCACTTACAAATTCAAAATAAGCAATGTTTCACTTTCTTTCCGAAATCTAATTAAGCAAGTAACTAAGCTTATTAATGTCCTATTTCTGGGCACAGGCCTCCTCACTCATAGGAGATATGGTTTTTAGAGCATAGACCCACGACGCTGCTCCACTGCAGGTTAGCAGGCATAGTTCACGACCGGAGAGAGATCAGGCGCAGAACAGACGACTCAACGTAGTCTTTGAGGCACGGGGGTGAAGCGCACCGCCAACTACACAACTCCGGACAAATACTCAGTATTTCTTAATATAAAACTCAATATTGGTTTTTGTATTTACCCGACCCGGGACTCGAACCCAGGACATCATATCTGTAGCTGAATGTGCTGACCACTGGACCAATGAAGCAGAGAATATAATTAAGTAAAATATCATTAAAAGGAAAAGGGTTTGTTCTCAGTGGTGTGAGTATTCGCTTTGCTATTAGACGTCGCAGGTTCAATGCTCAGTAGGGTGAATTTAGGAAATTTCCCTTTTAATTTGCCAGCGTCTGGACTGGTGCGAGGCTTCAGCCGTGGTTAGTTACCACCCCACCAGCAAAGACGTGCCGCCGAACAAGAAATTCGTATTCCGGCACGATGCTGTGTAGAAACCATAACAGGTAAATTGCCTCTTAACAGATTACCGCGCATCCATCTTATACTGTATCATCATTTATTATCAGATGTGATAAAGGTCAAGCGCTAACCTCTCTGCAATAAAAAAGATAGTGAGATACCCCCATATACTCATGGAATTGGAAATTACGCGGATTAAACCATGGAAAAGCTGTAGACTGCGGAAGACGTACAGCATCGTCTTCCAGAGTGCATCAGAAAAAGGGACGAATCACTGTTAACCCGCTAAGGTCTAAATCGTTTTGATGTTGGCCCACTGCAGAGTATTCTGAGTAGTCCAAGCTCAGAAGTAGCTGTCGAATTTTATAATTTGATAGTAGTGGGTTATCAGTGATTTATATTAAAGCAAAGTCACGATGAGGCCGACCTTGGGGACAAAAGTTCCTCATATACTCTAGATTAACAAAAAAAGCATTTAATGGCCGCACTAGCATTAGAACTATTGCTAGAAAAATTTTGGAAGTCGCACATTCTAATCTGTCTGGATCTGGAGTGGTCAGTAGTTATCACCCTACCAGCAAAGACTTACCACCAGTCTATAAATTTACGAATCCGTGTGTGGAAAAACCATAGGAATTAAATTACCTTCCAGATTAGCGCCATTCCATCTTAGACTTCATCATCACTCACCATCACTGAGATTACAATCAAACCCTTATCCATAAAAAAATAATAGTTTCGTATATATTGTTTTATATATCTTTGTTCACGAAATTGATTTACGGTCTATAAATTTTTTGAGTGGGATCACGGTAGATCGTTGAACAGTGTATGAAAAGAATATGGTGTTTACTTCAAAGTATTAGTGTTTGTGACCATTATGTCAATAACATTTGAGTGTGGGAGGTCTGAAATGGGTCAAGTGTGAACAAGGGTCGCACCCGTGTCACTAAACTGTCGCATGTCATAAATACAAGAGGTCCTTAACATTTATTTGGTAAACCCTGCAGTGATTTATATATAAAGTTAACGAACTAAAAAGCTTGTGAGGTTGAATAATAACGGAACATCTTTAATACGGCAAAAACCTAAACGATAACTGCAACTTTAAAAGAAAATATGGTCAAAACAATCGGAACAAAAACAATTTGTAATCAAAAAAATCAAAAGCGGCGCTTAAATTCCCGGCAAAGTCAGTAAAATATTATATCTGCGTTCAGAAATTGTGGGTTGTGGAAATGTCAAATATAAAAAAGCAAGTATTCTTTTAAATTTACGAGTAATTTAGGTTCATTGACATACCACTGCTGGGCTCTGGCCTCCTCACCCATAGGAGAGAGTGTTTTTAGAGCATAGATCCACCAAGCTGCTGCACTGGAGGTTGGCAGGCTCGTAATAAATTAAGGTACGGTAATTGGACACATGAACGAAACTTTTCGAAAGTTAGACCAAAAGACAATGAAACATACACTCATCTTGGGTTTTTGTAATGATATAACAAATAAGACTACCATATAACATAACTAACGAGATAACAGATAACATTAGCAGCATAAAACGCTTTAACGTGAGTTTTTTTGGTCTTGTTAAAGTATATACGCCTGCTAGAATGCTACGTATGCCGTGGGTAATTACCACCCTACCAGCAAAGACATACCGCCAAGCAAAGAAATTTGAATTCCGATACGATGCTGGGTATTAACCATAAGAGGTAATTTGCCTCTTACATTAGACTGTATCATCTTACTATCAGGTGTGATGACAGTTAAGGGCTAATCTGTCAGCAATAAAAATCGATTTCAACAGTGCGAAAACGTGGAGAATTCTCACGGCTTTAGATTCTCATTATTTCATTTATTGAAGTCAGTTAACAATTTGCAATTGAATTAAAAAAACGAACTTGCAAAATTACATCTTATCAGTCACTGTTTCACACCACATAAAACCTAAATAATACACTTGAAGTGCTTTAACTGTATCATTTATCCATCACCACCCACATAATTCAGTGTACCGTCAGTAATTAAATTGACATCAAAGTAAGTGCTCGCAAAAAAACTTAAAGTTCCGATTGACATTCTCAGGCCTGATTCACAATGCAAGTAGCATGCGTCTATGGTATATCTATGTTGACCGGTGAGTCATTGTATACGACCCGTCCTCTCTACTACTCGCATTTAAGGGCAGGTGTATATCCTTACTGCGTAAATACTTACCGTTATATTGATAGATGGAATAATCTTTATTATTCATCGTAAATATGGAACAAGTATTACACAAACGAACTTAAGCGAACAGTTCAGTTATCTCCATAAATGGACATTTTAATATTAGTAATTTTTAAATCTATTTGTTAGTATGGTCAGTTTTCTCACTTTGATGTGAACTTCTTCCTTAGAGTGAAGGCCTCCTCCAACTCCTTCTACGCATCCCTATTGATGCCTTTCTCCATGTTACGGTACCCTGCTATTTCTTTAATATCATCAGCCCACATTCTATTAGGCCGACCGACTCTTCTTGTCCCTAAGGGCACATTCCATTTTGTGTTTTGTATGGTGCACCTAGTATCTAAAAGAACGGCTCTGTCATGCCCGCAGAGGGTTTATAGCGATCAGAGCTATACGGGGATATCGATATAGTATCATGGACGGCAGATGATCCCCCATGGGAGCTCAAGGCGGAAATCCTCACGGCTGCTTACCAGTGCAGAGCAGCCGCGAAAACCTGAGGGGAATTGCCAGACGCTGAGCCTTGATCTAAAGATTGAACGAGGATCTCGGGTCCCCAGTAGCGGACGCGGCTATAATATATAGCCGTCTGCCCTCATCTGGACAAATGACAACGGTTGTACTTACATAATACATGTATCAAACTGTTGGCTGTGAGCCGTTGGCCAGATGTGACGAGTGTGGTGCCTCGTCAGACACATCCCACCAAACGGTGGCAGAATGTCCCGCCTGGGGACCTCAGCGACACATTATGACGTCGCTGATCGCCACAGACTTCTCACTGGCAAGTATTATAGGAGCAATACTTGTCAGTGAGCAGCAGGCTTGAAGAGCGGTTGCCTTCTTTTGCGAGACCGTCATCTCCCTTAAGAAGGCACGGTAAAGGGAGACCAGATGGAATAAGCAACGAGGCTGTAAAATGGAGTGCACCAGTTCTACTGTACCACTTAAACAATTTAATAAAATACTAGACACTGAGATAGTACCAACAAAAAAGTAAACAGTAAAGTTTACAGTCTAGCAGAGTACCTAATAAAACTGTACTATCTACCAAATCTAGTTATCATTATTAAGTTTAATAATGGTTTCCATCTGTTTCACATTTGAAAAACTAATTTTAATACACTTGGTAGGTTTTCCGTTAAGTAATAAATTATTCACTTCAAAACATTGTAATCTTTTTTCTGTCGATTAGCTTTAAATAATAGCCAAATATCATCTGCAAACTAAACAATCTCATGACCGTCCTTAACAAAGTAAAGAAGGTCGTTAATGTAAATGAGGAACAAGAAAGGTCTCAATATGGAACCCTGTCAGTTATTTCAGGTATGTTATGTCCTCTAACATATATTTATTTATATACTAAGATCTAATCAAAGTGAAATCTAATAATCTGTAAAGCTATTTAAGTACTTTAAATTAGAAATACAATCCTAATAAACAAATAATTGGGGAAATATAATACAAGTCTATAATGTCTATTGTACAAGTTCGTGAAAGTAACAGTGTGGAGATATTCACATAAAATTATACATAATTACCAGATTATTAGCACTAATTGTACTTACGGTACAATACTGTAGTGTTTAACAATTACACCTCTATCGAGCGACAAAGACTTAGTTACGTGTAAGGAAATGATGGTTGAAACCGCGAAGCACCTAAATATTTATCATTGAATTTGCTAACATAAAATAAAGAAAGAATAAAATTCAAAGACGCTCATACTGAACGACATAAACTCTTTCAGTTTAATTATAGCTATAAGTACAATTTCACTATAACCATACACGATTATTAATCAGTTTAATATGGAAGACTTAAAACAAATGTTGCTGATAATTTTAGGAGGCATGCAATGCTCACAGATGATATAACTACAAGTAATAAAGGATATAATTGACAAAAATTAAAAAATTTTGAAGACAGATTCAGAATCATAGAAAAATACTATCAATAGTAAGATATAAAAGACTAATCCTCGAGAAATAAACAACTACAGATAAATAAGTGTGTTACAAACACATATAAATCTCGACTTTAATCAAATTATAGAACTAGTTGGTTTTAGACAGGGCCTATCTACGATTGAGCAATAGTTTATAATTTCACAAATTATTGAAGGATATGAAGAATATTGCAAGACACTGTATATTGCTTTCATTGATTATGCAAAAGCTTTCGATTGTTTAAACCACAAAGCACTTTTATCGTAACAGTGAGGTTACTATGAAACATGAGTGAAAGGGAAATTTCAAAATTGAATTCAATTTCACCTAACTTATTAATAGCATTCTTAGACTCAGTATAATTAGGAATCCAGGAGACATTCTGGAGCATATGTATCGTGCTATAGTAAATTGATGAATGTAAACTCTTGAAACCTTCTCTCTTATGAGTAGGGAAACTATCATCAGTAATGGAACGTAATACGTCATTCGCTTGCTGCAAACGGTGATCATTTACTGTTATTGATGATGGAGAAAATTGATTCATATATACTTATCTCTCGTATAAATGTAGCCCTTTTATCTGCCACACTTTCGAGTCGTGTAAACGGAACACGATCGCTACAATAACCCGGTGACTAGCGCAGCGAGACCGGTTTGTGCACACTGCACTGCGCGCCATACTACAGTTTTGAAGAATAACTTCACGTGGGTGGCGAACAGGGTCACCAACTAATGTGTCTCTCCATCTCATCTTAAATCAGCTATTAATAACCTTTTAAGGTTCCACTGCTGGCTTTAGACCTTTTCACTCACAGCAAAGAGGACTTGAAGCTTCTACATACCATAATTTGGTGCCACGAGATTGCATCTATTATCAATAGATTTCGACACTACAAACTCTTTTACTGCAAAACATGATAAGCTTTAAAGACTAAAGAGAACTTAGTGGTAAAGTGGATCGAGATATATATAATGATGGATATAAAAACCCTGTGCATGTTTTTAAAATTGTTATCAGAGAGTTTGTTTTTCTGCTGTCATATCTAAAACGACTGACCTGTTTTAATAAAATAAGAGATACTGCAAAGAATAATCTTAGCTTAACCGGTTTTCATTATCACAATAATTTTGATTAGTGTTAGTCTCACGGGAAATTAAATGGTGGCTTTTAAGCTACTAATTTATTGAAAAAATAATATGAAATGGCCACGTTATGATCTAAAATATGAGTAGACCTTCTTCTTTAAGTACCATTAGGGTATTAGTTATTCGGAGAACGGAGTACTTTATGAACTTCTTGACTAATGATTTAGCAATATTATAGTAAATAGAAACATAAGTATTATATGGTCACCTTCATCGTAAAGCTCCCTAACAGTTCGACTTGTTTTTGCAACATTTCCTTTTATGATGAGGCGAAATCGCATATCGTTCTATTAATCTCATATTATATTCTTATCTACATGCCTGAGCTTACGTAATACTCCATTTCTATTTTTGGTTTTGAAATATTGAAATGTTTTAGTTATTTATTAAATGTGCATTATGTAATTTCTGATCAAATTGCAAAAGCAAATCGTATTGGGAATTTCATTCGTTTTCTTTACCTCTGAATTAGCCATTAAATTTATGTGCACTTCAAAGTTGGTAAAATAAATTAATAAAACTAGTTGTCAGGTACCCTAAAAGTTATTCTAAAATTCAACTAATCATAGAAAGAGATTATTTAATTGCAAAGGAGATAAAGCACGTGCAAAACTATAAACATCCGCGTTCTCTATTCTCTTACTCACACATTTAAATAAGCCAGATGCCTATCATAATCAAAATGAGATTCAAATAGAACTTGTAGTTTAACACTACATGCTAACAACTGTGTATTATATAAAGGAAATACATCTAAATCCCTTATAACTACGTATGGTAATAAGTCCATTTCTTTGTCTCATTTATATGATATATTAGCAGCTGTTTTGTCAATCACACTACAATTAACTTTAAGAATATTTAAAGCGGTAAACGAATATGTTTCGTCTAACTTATCGACTGCCTACAAGTTAAATACCTCATTTCTCACACCCATGAAGCCACATACGTGGTTTGTGAAATATATGGCATATACCGTAAAGCGTAACTAGCTTGTTTGAGTGTCACTCTTGGATTGCAGACGGCAGTGGTCTCGTTAAGTCTTATTGAAAATACCAGACGGAGGAATCACATAGGTATATATATTTACTTACTATTTGCAGTGTTTCATTGCAAAGAGCTTATTGCCCCTTTTTCTGTTGACTCTAGATTATCTGTGAATCAAATTCCATTTAAATAGGTTCAATAGTTTCGCATTTATAATTACTAAGGATAGTTATTTTACACCCTTCATGGTAAATCTTGTACAAACTTTGAATGTCATATTTATTTAAAAAAAAACTCTGAAACTGACGATACTTCCATCCCTTAAAAAGTGAAAATCCTGTTAAATTGAAAGCTTATTTTTGAGTACGCAAAATTTAATATTTTCCGTGTACATTGTTTGGGTAGACACTGGCCCCTAAAATACGAGTTTTCCTAATTTAGGGGTCAGTATTTCACAGAAAATATCTTTTAATTGTACGTAATGAGTAAATGCTAACCACTAGACCACTGCCTCATTGGTCTAGTGGTTAGCAAGTTCGACTATAGATATGAGATCCTGGGTTCGAGTCCCGGGTCGGGCCTATTCAAAAATCAATATTGAGTTTTCTATTAAGATTTTCTCAATATTTGCCCGAAGTTGGGAACCCCCGTGCCTCGGAGAGCACGTTAAGTCGTCGGTCCTGCGCCTGATCTCTCTCCGGTCGTCTCGGATTCCCGTCACGTCGGACTATGAGAGTGAAGGAATAGAGAGTGCACTTGTGTACTATACCTGCCAATCCGCAGTGGAGCAGCGTGGTGGGTCTATGCTCTAAAAACCCTCGCTCTTCGGGCTGAGGAGGCCTGTGCCCAGCAGTGGGACGTCAATTGGCTGCTACTTACTTTTTTACTTTAATAAATAAATATTTCATTTAATCGTCTCTTTGTAACACTGTAAAGACACCTTTACGCGCAGTATGGAGCGGCGCCTGGTACAACGGAACTAGAACTTCATAAATATACGAAAGGGATTATCATGAATAATTTATTCCGCGTGAAAGCACTGCCTCTTCAAGTTCAATACCATCATTATATACGTCAGATCCCTTACTTGAACATCGTTACTTACATTATTTTGGAAGTGGAACCTAAATTTTATGTGAAACCATTACGTAGTTTGATCTCTCTTCGGTCGTGTAGGATTCCCGTCACACCGGACTATGAGAGTGAAGGAATATAGAGTGCACTTGTGTACTATGCCTGCCAATCCGCAGTAGAGCAGCGTGGTGGGTCTATGCTCTAAAAACACCCTCTCTCATGCGAGAGAGGAGGCCTGTGCCCAGTAGTGGGACGGTAATGGGCTGCTACTTACTTACTTTTTTATTACGTAGTTTTAGTTTAACGAAGCATGATGAAAAAATTAGAAGTGCGTGCGTAGAAATTACGCATGTCAGAAGTGAAACTTCTTTGGTAAACTAATTTGTAAGTCTTGTTTATATTTATACAAATCTAAAACTTTACATTTCTGAGACTAGAGGGAGGGAAAAAAGAAGAAATGTTTGGAATTTAATTGTCATGTAAATATTATAAGTTATTGAAACCTCAAGTAACGAATTGTAAATAAAAATCCCACGTGTTTTTTGTCAATAATAACTTGTTTATTTGGGCATAAAAAGAATGATACAGAATTAAAATACCCTGGACCCCTAAACTAGATAAGTCCGTGACTTAGGGGTCAGTGTCTTCCCATGTTTACAATTTATTCTACGCCTAATCTAGTGATTTAAGGGAAAATTAAAAATGAAAACTTAATTTAAAACTAAAACATAATATAGATAGTATAAGGTATAAAATTAATATTAGTGGTTGTGTGTGTGTGTGTGTGTGTGCGGGCGCGCGCGCGCGTGTGTGTGTGTATGTGTGTGTAATTAAGTTAACATATTTTCTGTTGCATTATAGTCTAGATCATTAAGAAATTTTATTTTTTCAATGTGTGGCTGTTT
Organism: Elymnias hypermnestra; assembly: GCA_015832385.1. Taxonomy (NCBI): domain Eukaryota; kingdom Metazoa; phylum Arthropoda; class Insecta; order Lepidoptera; family Nymphalidae; genus Elymnias; species Elymnias hypermnestra. Next base: position 7,340,901 of record JACTOM010000045.1, on the reverse strand, counting down.
AATTTCATAATGTGTTCTATTGTAATATTAATTAAATTCTGTTTTTTAATTTAAAATTTAAAGTTTATGAAATAATTTTATTTTATATTTTATGGAAAATAGTAGGTATATTTAATTATTAAATAACGAATGACGAGCAAATTAAAATGTCACATGTTATTTGTAAATATTAAAACTACCCAACCTTCAAACGAATTCATAAAAAACGCTGCACATCTTCGTGACGCTAATCACGCATTTCATTCGTAAAAATTTTACCCCCATGTGCCTAAAGAAGTTTCACTTCAAAATATTTCGCTCGATTAGTGCTGAAACAAATTATAATGCAAATATTCTTCGCTAACAACGATTTTGGGGTACCTACGATTAATACTTTTAGAAACTAATAATAACGATTAAGGTAACGACTTTACCACTACGTGAAACAATGCTTATTGTATTATCACTTCTATTGAAATTTACAAAAATTACACATAAATCGTTTAAAACAGATGAAAACCATTATACTTACTACAAATTAAAAAATATCTAGGGTATAATTTTAATAACTCAAACCTTTAAAAAAGATTAAAGTAAAAACATTTTATAGATATTAAACATTTCAAATAAAACAAGGGTATACAATATAAAGTAAACAGCATGAAATATGCATATACATTTTCCAGATAAAACAAAGAGAAAATTTCGCAGATGCAAGATAGTGTAATCAGGTGTTTTAGACGCAAACAGTAACAACACAGACGGGTGATGTTACAAGAAGGTAACCATATTTCTCTTATAAACTTATAGAAAACTAAAAGGATATACACTGTATCAACTGGGTAAATTTAAACCTCCTTACTTATTACGTATATATTACATGTGAAAGTTACCTATATTACAAACTTCAACGTGATGAGAAAAACTGCTCTTGTTGATCATAACTACTGTATATTTCCTTTTAAAACAATAATACATATATCTCCTGGAATAAATAAAGTGAAAACCATTAACAAATAACATTAGTTTTTTATCACAGCATTATGACATATGGTATTTTACTTTGGGGAAATGCTGCTGATATGAATGCAATCTTTGTACTGCAGAAAAGGGCTGTTCGTGCGATTTATAATATGGGTCCAAGAGAGCCGCTAAGAAACAAATTCAGAGCAGTGAAAATAATGCCAGTTCACGGCGTATTTATATTTTTCTAATATAAATACGCCGTTATATGTCCATAAAACTTGTTATATGTCCATAAAAATATTGATTCTTTTACGAAAAAAAGTGAATGCACCTCATATAACTTAAGAAATAAAAATAAAATTGCTGTAAATTCTAGTAGGTTACATAAAATTGACAAGTCATTCAAGGGTAACTGTATACGTTTCTATAACAAACTCCCAGAAGAAGTTACAAAGATGTCTATCGGGAAATTTAAATCTTTCATTAAAAGCAAGCTAATAGAGAAATCATTTTATAATTTGAAGGAATATTTAGAAGACAAAAAACCGTGGGAGTGAATGAATTGCTCTATATACATCTTGATATAGAATAAATTTAAAACATACTCGTATATTGTAATGATGATGACATAAAAAAAGTACACCCGACTGAGTTTACAGACATGAGGTTTTGGGCCCGGGTCGGGCCAATTCAAAAGTCAATATTCAGTTCTCTATTAAGATTCTCTCAATATTTGCCTGAAGATGGGAAGTTGGCGGTGTAATCCACCCCCGTGCCTCGGAGAGCACGTTAAGCCGTCGGTCCTGCGCCTGATCTCTCTCTGGTCGTGTCGGATTCCCGTCACATCGGACTATGAGAGTGAAGGAATAGAGAGTGCACTTGCGTACTATGCCAGCCAATCCGCAGTGGAGCGGCGTGGTGGGTCTATGCTCTAAAGACCCTCGCTTATCGGAACATATATATATATACAATCTAATCAGGTATAAATATATATATATATATATATATATATATATATATATATACATGGTTAAACCTGATTAAATTGTTTTATTAAGACTCTGTATTGTGGTAAAGTTCGATTTAAATTATTAAATATTTGATGAAACCGGATCTTAATAAAAAGGTAAAAGAAAATCCAGTAACAGATGCGATTTATTACTAAATGTAGTGTTGTTTAATATATCTAGGGTCTTATCCAGGCTTCACTGTAATATCCTTATTTATTTAGAAACGCAGTCATCATCCAATAAAGAACAAAACGTGACACCTTTGTATGACACACAATGACCTAAACGAGAACACAGCCTTGTGCGTACAGTTGTGCAAACACGACAAATAATAACCTGTTTAGAAACAAAACCCGATTGGTCTTATTATTTTTTTTATGTTTCTCTTATCATATATTCTATTATAATACTCTACATAGATTCAGTTAGCACTTTGGCAGTTTTGTTGACTGTAATATTTTTTTAATGCGTAATCAAACAGCGTACTTAACACTTTTTTACACTTCCTTTTACGCTTAAAATAAAGCCATTACGTCTATTTATATAAATAAAAAAATAACAAAGAAAAGTTAAGTGATGATGCAAAGAAGTTTTGTGTGTGTGCGTGTGTATTGGTGTATAATTGTGTGTGAGTATGTGTTTATATTATATATAATTGTTTTGATACCCCCAAGAAAAAAAAATTTTTTTTAAATCTGTATGTGACATTAAAAGGTTTTTTTTCATATTTCATAATAGAATAAGTGAGTAATCTCATCTGCCATGATAGGAATTGATGACAAGATAAAAATGTCTATCGTGGTAAGAGATAAATGACCATTTATCTGTTTTCAATACCTCATCTAATCTAAAGACACCACAGACTATAACTCAGTAGTATGTATATGTTTTTTTGTATTGGTGACAGGTTAGCGCTTGTCTGTTATCTCACTTGATAGTAAGTGATGATACAGTTTAAGATTGGAGCGCTAATTTAGTAAAAAGCAATTTACATCTTATGGTTCCTACACAGCATCTTACCGGAATACAATTAAATTTGTTCGGTGGTACATCTTTGCTGGTAGGGTATTAACTAACCAAGACCGAAAGCCTCCAAGTCCAGGCTCAGACAAATTAGAAATTACAATTTCCCAAATACCGGAGATCAAATCTTTCATAATATTCTATACAATACGTAACTAGGTATATAACATTTGTTTTTTATTTATTATAATACATTTAATAAGGGCTTTACAATAATATCCAATAAAATTAGTTATAGCTAAAAACTGTGTCATCGAAAGTCCGAAATGACACAGCAAAGACTTTAAATTGAAATGGTAACTACTATAAATGTTAATCAAATTGTAGTGTATTTGTAGCATCATAATAACAGATATCGGAGAAAGTTGTTAACCTCTAAAACTGCTAGATTTTCACAATATTAATTCGCCAAAGCTTTATACGCTAACCTATATATCTATAGGGTTATGACTAAAATAGTAAAGTATATTATACTTATATGTTTGTCATGGAGTGAGAAAAGCGCTAAATACTATTTTTGCGCGCATTAATTGTGCTATAATCCCTAAGGTAACCGAACTAGATAATGATTATTGAAATTTACTAAATATACTCATGTTTAACAAAACATAAACTAACCAATTAAATATTGAACGAAAACAAAACGACGTCAAGGGATTTGAGCTTAAGCGCCGATCCACGGTACAATGTCCTTAGTGGCTGTAAATAATTTTCTGAGTAGCCAAAATAAAAAGAAATCCCTGCGATCGCTGCGAACGTTTTGTAAACTTGGACAGATACACGCCGAACCAGTTTTAATGGCCTTTGCTAACTTTTACAAGCTAAAAAAACTGTTTAAATAAAGTCTGAAGCGCAAGACAAACAATGTGTACACATTTTGATATAAAAGGATTAAATAATTATTTATATACTTCTAAACCTCTCCAGTATAGCAAAAAGTTTATCATTATAATATAAATATTTAATCTGTGCTAGAAACTTAACAGGTTGTAATGAAAAATGGCGGGAATATATTTTGTATCGCTGTCAAACTTCATTACGTTATTGATTTAGTAAATATTTCTTTTTGCTAATTTCCTTGAAGGTTAGGTTGTTAAATATTAACAAATAACATGTGGCAATTTAATTTGCCACTCAACATTTAGTATTTTTTTTTATAAAATAAAAATATTTCATAAATTATATTTTAAATAAAAAAAAATTGATTAACAATTTCTAACAAGAAAACACGTGGTATTTCTATTTACAATTCGTTATTTGAGATTTCAATAATTTAATGACAATTAAATTCATTAAGACCCTAACATATCTTCCTTTCTCCCTAACTCTAAGTCTCTTAAATCTAAAGTTTTAGATTATACATATAAACATAAACAAGACTTCAAAATTAGTTCTGCAAAGAAGTTTCTCTTCTGACATGTGTACTTTGTGCGTACGCACTTTAAATTTTTTTTTTCTTTTATATACAATTTACACAAACCTTTAATTTCTTTTTTTTATATTTAGAAAACTATGACACAAATGATCAATTTTTTTTTTGATCCTATAATTTTACGAATAATTAATCTGGAATGAATTATTAATCCAAAAAGTAATTGTAAAACAACCTTATTACCCTATAACCTTATTAACCCTATATATATATATATATATACGTAAAAAAAAAGCGATCGATAACTAGCAGCGGTCGTTGACCCGAACTTCACATCAGTTGTTTTTCACTTTGCGTTTTATTCCTGTTTTTCTATTAGTAAAATAATATATATTTTTTATGAAACTATAGTTTTATTTATCTGTATTAACACGATGGAGCGTAAATAATGCTAAAAGTTTGAAAAATATTTTTTTTAAATCAGGATCGATTGTTTTCGTCACATCAAAGGTGTCATTAGTATTATCGTCTGTCTTCATTTTCGGAAGCGGTCTCCATGTATACACTACATGAAATAATATTTATTTATAAAAAGTGCTTTTTTTGTACAAAAAAAGACAATATTTATTTCAGTCCCAAAAAATAAATATTGTTTTCGAGCATGTTATAAAATTTAACGAAAAAAAACTATACGACTGAAGCAAAACTAAACTTTCTCTCATTCTATTATCACTAACTTATATATCCCTAAAAAGTTTAATAGCGACTCTAAAATATCAACCTAAGTCTGAAATAAGTTTATAAGAGATTGTAGACAAATAAAAGACAGCTTGAGGAAACTTCTTCGGAATTTAAGAACGCTAAGCTTCATCGAAGAAATACTTAATCAGAAACTTTATCGCTACAAGAAATACTTTTTCGAAAAGTTTATCTCAATAAGAAACAGATGTTCGACAAGTTTGTCTCTAGCAAATACTTCATTGTTTGTTGTCAACGTAATGGAACAGATTCTGGTCCTTTCATTTGATACCGCAAGCAAAATTTTATTCAAAGTAACAAATCAATATAAACCATTGGATATATTATATTTTTATAACGAAACTTAAGAAATATAACGTAACAAAAAAAAACCTGGTCATATTTACAAAACACACATTGTTCCTAACACTAAAGTAAGAACATTTACAATAAATATAATTATAATTTTAAATAGCTCTCACCATATCCACATCATTACTTCGTTACAGCTTTTAATCGAGATCTATCGATCTTAGGAAATAATAATAAAAAAAATAATAAGGACCAAAATTGTAGGTAATTTTATTCCAAACAAACGTTATTATCATTATTTGCGTTAAGTTGAAACTAAGCGAGTTATTGAAAAAACAAAAAATGGATGAACTCTAAAACATCCTTATATCTAAGATGGTGGACGATGCAACAAATTGCAAATACCCAAATATTGCCAATAATCATTAAAGCAGTTGCAAATAATAATTCAAGTGGGTTTTATTATCTTAAATAATTAATTAAAATAGAAGAGACACTTTGCTTATAACTTCAGTCATCATCGTGGGCTTTCATCAAAATGAAATTTGGCGGTCAGTCGGTGGGAATTTTTTCATCTTGAGCAATCCTTTTTGGCTACTAGGTGCTCTTTTCCCGGACTTCCTTCCCTTTAGGATCAACCTTGGGTACTCAAATGAGGATTCCCTTGGATACATTTCCACGGAATTGCCAGACAGCACACATGAGCGGCAAACACTAGGGGTCCCCTATCTCGTGAGTATCTGTCACAAAGTTCTGAAGTGGGCGATAATGACGAAGATGACGCGAATAATGTGGCGACATCCATTGGCAACCATCGGACATGACCTGGATGGAGTCGCCTGAGGAAGCCAATCCGTTTGCAAATGGACAAAACCTAATTAACGGGCATCTAATAGATGCCAACGAAAAGTCGTCGGGAAAGGAGCAATGCCTCGGGGCTCAAATTCCCTAGTCTTACTGAGGAGAACTCTGGATGGATGTCCCTTTGAAGAAGTCCGAAAAAAACCACCCTTCTCCGCACGATGGTCGTCATAAGCTAGCGATTAATTAAAACATTTTCCTGAGAGCCCACATTTCAAATGCTTGGGGCCCCTTTTTACCACAAGGGAAATCTTAAATAAGATACCCGATAACTATGGTTATGTGACGTTGAACCAACTAATACCCCCTCGGTTATCTACCTCTGCACATGTAAGATAGCTCAGAGTTATCTAACGAAATTCGCCGAAGCTACCCTCGCGCAAAAGTCCAGACCACTCATTCAGGTGGGATTAAATTCCTTACCATGAATCTACTGTCGCATTGATAGAAACAGAATGGACTTCCCTATTCTCACTGCTTGCAACCTAGACGTCCCATTAATCCGGGGTTTACTTTTTTTTGGACTCTTTTTGGACGCGGCCTGCAACTTTCATTATCCGCCACCATAGCTCTTAGCTGCTTTGCATCTCATTCGGTAAAGAAGTTTTCTCTACAAAAATTGTAAGTGTCTTTGTTCTTTTCAAACATGTTGTAAGCTACACCATTCTTTTTTATTATTTCGCATTTTCTACGCTGACAGGTCAACAGCGTAAGCCTGCGAACGCCGCGCAACTTGTGTGGGCAAGAGCAGGTTGTGTATAACAGATAATCCGCCTCATTAGCAGTGTAAGGCCCTCGCGAGCAAACTCGCTATATACGTGACGCAATTTAAAATTTAAATATGAAAACCATTTTATTTTTATCACTCCGAGAATGCATTCCGCGGAATGATAACTGTAATGACACTTTAACACGACTTAATGCACAGAAACCGTCGCAAAAAATTGTTTTACATAAATTATATATGCTGCTAATATCTGCTCCTGGTCGTGTAAGCGCATAATTGTAATTACATCTGATGGAAAATGAGGATGTTATGAAAAACTCCGCACGTTCAAGTCCTGAGTCTGACAAAAAAGTAAAGAATGCATTGGTTACAAAAATATTATTGTTTGATCTGTTTTAACGAAAACCATCCAAAAGTTTGAAAGATAAATAACCAAAATTTAATAAAATCGATATTTTTTCCGATCACGAAAAAGGACGAAAATCTGCCCTTTTTCAGTGCGGTATGGAGTACAGAAGATCCCACATTTTATTTTCCCTACAGAATCTAAACTTAATAATCTAACCTAACAGGCGGCGGCAGATTTGGATTGACCGAATCATTGTTAATAATAACCGCGATAAAAACCATACAATTCGTGCTTTTTGGCGCCAGAAAAAGGAATTTAGTCTCCTTCGGGCGTTGGGGTTTAATAAGCCACGTCTGATTTAGGACAAGGTTCTAAGCGCCCCGTAACGCTGTGATGGAAAGGGCAAACAATCAGTGCCGCAGCAAACGTATTAACCATAAATGTTATCCTTATAGTAAACAAAAGTGTTTTATTTCATCAAATGGTTTTGTAATTTCTCATTTTTCTTTTCAGGGTCCCATTTGCAGATTTATAAGACGATTTTGTTTATTAAGTTATAAAAGAAGTAACGTTTTGGATCTCATATAATTTAAAAACCAAGTGTGCGTCTTCTAAATGAAAACAAATGAATGTGGGAACAAAACGTGCGATCGTCTCGCGCTACAATGGAAATATACAGGCCACAATTGTGTACAATTAATTAACATTCCTCAAATATCACGATTGCGACACTCTCGTATTAACTGTCTAATTGCGTAATAAAAAAATATGACGTCGCTTTCATATTTGCAGGTTTTTCGATATGTTTAACTTCTTGAAATGATTTTTCGATTAACGAAGGTTGGCGGTTAAGCATAAACCTTGCTAGGCGAAATAGTTGGGAAGCACTTGGATTTCCAGACCCCTCTCTTATATTTCAAAACCATGAATTTACCCTACAGCCAGCACTCCTTTTACCAACGACTGTAACCGTCATTATTAGTTAAAGAAGTTCGTAAGTCTCTTGCCTAAAAACGTGACCAGGGTATATAAGAATACTTTCCTCAACTTGACAGTCTGCAAAAATGGGTGTTTTTCGTTAACTCGTTGCAAAACGTAATCGTTGGATAACTCCTGAGCCAAGCTTAGTGCCAACATGCGTCTGTAGTTCTACATCTCGAATGCTTCAATACGTTTTCCGAGGTCTTCCTTTTACTGTCCAAGCCTCGCATCCATAAAGAAGAATGAACCAGATATATCATTATGGGTGACGAACACGCTTAAACTAGCCATAGTTATCTATGTCTCAAAGCCTCTTTAAAATCAATCATGTAATATACTGCCGTAACTGTTGGCTAAGCTTCTGTTTCTCATTAGTCGTAAAGTATGACAAACTCCAAGCAATGTGCACTATGGGATATAGGAGCCGGTATTCTTGAACTTCAACTCCAAGAGTCAAGCGAATTCTTGCAAGACTACACTTCAAATATCATTGAGAGAGATAAATATGTCTATCTTTGAAACAACGTTTGTTTCAAAGATAGACATATTTATACCGCAGCTCAGCTCACAGCTATTTTGCTGGGCAAGATACAGGGAAAGTTATCAAAAAGATATTCGACAACACGGAAGAGCAATGGATTAATGAGCTATTCTACATCTGCAGATGTAAAATAGCTCCAGATACTGTGTTGGAATCCGTGGAATACCCTCGTGCAAATGGCCACTTGGCAAATCAAAGGTAAGGAGAAATTTCCTTATCACTTTCTCATTTTGGCATAAAGAAATGGACGTTTGGGTCACAATTATGTGTAATAATAGGGGATGACACTTTACACATTGCCACGGGGCAGAGAGTGTATGACTCGTTGGCAAGGCCAAGATACCCACTAAAATCTAATGATACCCTCATCACTCTGAACTGGAGGTACCAGAGGCTTCCTTGCGCAATCGCTGTGCCATCTTTGGGCGAATTCGACTGAGGAGGAGACAATAGACGTTCGTGATGACGCCTTCTGCAGCCCAGCCTCCTCGTCCGTAGGGGAGTGGCATCTGCTGCAGGTTCTCGCTCCATTGCGTCCTTCAACGAATGTTACCACTTCTCTGTGTGACTATAAGAGAGTCATCGTCCAAATTAGGTCAAAAAACGTGGTCACACAATATAGTCTTCATTGAAAAGGCTCTCCTGGTTTCACAATCAATAATGTATGCATTCGCAAGGCTTAAGTAAATGTAGTACATTTCGCCTATTGTCTATCTCTACACTCCTGTGTCTAGATTAAGGATGTTAAATTTATTTAAAAAAAAACCCACCATACATTTTGAGCCACATTTTTTCAACTGTATCAATCTAAATATGTATGAACATAATATTACCGAAGTTGTGCGGGCGGAAACTATTGCGTCTGCAAAGTTAATATCGTCACAACTTTGTTGTAATATTACGTCCAGTCCACTGAGAACTACTGATAAGCCTTTAAGAATGTATTATATGTTGTCGATAACAAATGGTTAATAATGAAAACCTTAGATAAAGTTATCTACAAATTTGGACGAAAATCAATTGCTAATACTGCTAATGATCCACTGAAGATAACAAAGCACCCAACTGACGACTCATTTAAATAAGAAAAACAAGTTATTTCACTTTATTATTTCAATAAAAGATGACTTTATTTCAAGTACGCACAAAACAGTTGCGATGTAAATAACGATTCAAAAACTTATTGGCGAAATATTATAGGAAAAACATTTCAATTAAAATACAATCTATTATGTTTTGATTTGTCAATTAAACGATGTTTCACTACCAGCAAACAGATTTTGTAATTGTCAATTGCGTGTTAACAAATTAAATTATAAAAACGTGAGCAATTTAAACTGTCGTATACATTTTACTGTTTAACTTTTTCTTGCAACCGTTTGATTATTGAGTAAATTATTGTAATATCCCACGTTGATTTCACATAAAGGTAATTTTTAAACGATAGGAAGGTAAAAAAATGAATGGAAATGAAAAGATAAGTCAACCAATTGTGTGATACATATATAAACGATGGAATTTTGAATGGATGTTATTTCCAAAGTCAGATTTTAAATTTTGCATTGATTATAAACACAACTAACTGAAACATTACCAAAGACCTGATGTAAAAAGTATATTTTTATATGTATAACCTAGCATTTTAGAATCAATCATAAAAAAGCTGAATGATAATTGTAGAATGTTTCAACTTTACTAAGAATAAAAAGAATTCTTATCAAAAACGACTGTACGCTTGGAGCCCTGCAGGAGTCTGAAAAATATTATAGTTTCGATCAGAAATTCTTGGTTGTCAATGTCAAATGTCAAAAACTACGGTTTTCTTTTAAACTCAATTTGATTTCTGAACGATGGGACGAATAAAAGTGCGTGCATACCAAATACACATGTCAGAAGTGAAACTTCTTTGACAAACAAATCTATAACTTTGGATTTCCAAGACTCAGGGGGAGAGAAAAAGAAGGATATGTTAGGAATGTATTAAATTTGATTGTCATTAAATTATTAAAAGTGTCAAAAATTAATACTAATAAATTATTGAAATCCCAAATGGTAAATTGTAAATACATTCCACGTGTTTTTGTCAATATTAGAAGTGATTTATTAAAATTTTGCTTTTGAATTAAAAATTTAAAAAAGAGAATTGATGAAATGGTTTTATTTTATTTTTATGAAATATAGTATATTCAATTGTTAAACACGAGTAGAACATAAAAATGCTGCACATTTTCGTGACGCTAAACACGCGTTTCATCCCTAAAAAATTTCACCCTCGTGCGCCTAATGAAGTTTCACTTCAAAAATGGGAAAGAAAATCTACACTTAAATTTGATTTCGTTTCTGAACAACTTTTACATTAATTGTTGGCACGAACATGAAATGTTTGACTACTAGTTTTGTATCAGGACGAGAGGGTAGTTTCTAAGGGAAAGCGAAATTCTTACTTTTACTATCCCAGTCCAATCAGTCGAGTCGTTCTAGAGTTTTAACGAGACTAAAGAATATACAATTGCCGTTTTCAATATTTCAATACATATTGTTCGCTGTCCGTTCATCCCGCGCGATCACACTTTTCGTTACGCTCTCGTCACGCATTCGCCAACTTATTCCTCAAGTCGGAGAAGTTTTACTTATAAAATTGATATTTTGATAAAAGTGTCGTGTACCCTAGTAATATTTCACAAACGTTAAAAGGTATTGGAATATTTTGAAATAAAATGTGCAATGTTTACTGCTTAATGATTTTTTTCACGCTAATATCTTATCGGGAGTGTATCGCTGGCAAGCCAGAATACCCAGAGGATCGGTAGACGCAATTTACACTGGCACTCCGGAAAATTCCTCTGAGAAACTTAATAAGGTGAAAGGAGAAGCGCGTATCTACGCCTCCTACCTCCCAACCTTCTGCATCGTAGTAAAGGAGCATCCACAGCGTTCTCCCTCCGGCTCTCATGTGCCTCCTTCTAACACGAAATAACAGTTTCACAGAAGGAGGCCACTACTTTCGACTCCTGTTTGCCATTGTGTGCTTGATGATGCTGGTTATGCTATATAACACTAACATTTTCCAATTATACAGTCTAGAGCTTTTGTATAGCCTTTATGGAGAGCATAGAAGCCTACAAACGGGGTTTTCTAATTAAACGGACTCTATTGTTCCGTTGTACTTTAGATAATTGACATTGCTCCGCCAGAGATTGTAATTAGCGCGTCTGTTGCGTGTAAACAGATTAATTGACAAAAGCATTATTAATGAGTGCGTTGATTATATGCAAGCAAGAACAACACGACTAATATAAATTAATATCAAAATTTACTTTATAAAACTAGACACTTTTGTGGAGACTCACGTCTTAAGTAAAGAATTTACAGAACAGTTTCGAGAAATTTATTGTGTCGAGGAGATATCTCTATATTTTTGCAATCACTTTTACATAAGAGCCATTCCTTTGATCCTTTATATATCACACTAGATTTAAAGTATTTTCATTATTAATTATTACATGTATCCATATACACCTAAACTAATATTATAAAGAGTAAACATTTTTGTATTATATGTAAGTATATTTATTAGTAACGTTGTCACACAAAATCTACTGGACCGATTTCAAAAATTCTTTAACCATTAGAAAGCTGCATTTTCACTGAGCTAAGCTACATTAACTTCTTAAAAAAATAGGGATCTCTAACAAAATGCATTATTATAACCCAAGGTGTGAAACATAACATCCGAAATCGTGTGCATTGCAAAAACTGTTGAAAATAGAACAAAAAACTATTCTACAATATTATAGAACATATTAATATCTACAAAAAAATCCAGGATACCATATGTCTAACTACTGTAGTTATGCCACTATAACTACTTTGTTACATTTTAAAATTTAATAAAAGTTCAGACTATATTATTGTCACCTCTGTATCAATCCGCATCCTGTTAACTATATATTTTATTAAAGGACGTTTCAATACCTGTTAAAATACCTTTTGAATTATTATAATCGGACATTCCATTCAAAAGATATAACAATGTCTATCTAAGGAAATAAATCCGACATAGTAGACTTTACATTGCCACGAGATCGGTATCTACGTGGGTGAAACCGCAGGACATTGTTAGTACAATATTAGAATAATTTATAAGACAAGATCGATGAGGTTATCATTTCAAAACCACGCAAAATATCCCCTCATAAATTTAAGCAACTTTGCAGTATCAAATAAGCTTGACTTAGATCGCAACTTATGATAAGTGAAGATGGTGGCACGTCAATTCAGAATCAATGTCTATTGTAATAGTTTATGTGTAATGTAAAGTAAATCGGCAAGGCCTTGCCCAAGCCTCCCTCTAGGTTTGATCTAGAAAAAGAAGAAAATATAATATCCTATACCAGGATTCGAACTCTGAACTTCTACTGGTAACACTAGGACGCTTACGTAGCAGTCTTCGTTTTTATTTTACATACATAGCATCGCATCTCATTCCTATAGGGGTAGGCAGAGACCACGTTCTTCCACTTGCCACGATCCTCGCATTTCTCCTTCGCTTCTTTCATTCTCATTAAACTTTTCATACAAGTTTGTCGGTTTAGAGTACTCGTGACCTGGTCCTTATTTAAAATGTCCTGGATTTGTTCCAGCAACGTTCGTCTTGGTCTTCCCGTTCCAACCTTTCCATTCACTCTTAACTCCTTTTCGTCAGTTTCCTTTCATTCATTCTCCCTACATGCCCAAACCATCTAAGCATACCTTTCTCAATTTTCGCCACTACATCGTCTTTTATACCACAACGTTCTCTTATCACACTATAAATAACCAATCTCGTATAATCATTGTTTCCTGTTCAATCTGTTTCGATAAAAGTTATTAAACGTACGATAAATGTTATGCATAGAGTTCGCGCGGACTACAAACAGGTTAGCGGTAAACGTTACCTATCCCCGGGGTCGTTCCGGGCAAGTAGGTCAAGTTATTTGTCCAACCCGCAATCTGTCTCCAGGGGTTTTTACGAATTACCTTAATTAAAGTCGCGTGTTACGCTTACGTCATTGTTTGAGTTAGGTTTATATATTTTTACATTAAAATGACTTTCTACTCTGACGAAGTAACGCATTGTATCTTTGAGGTAATTTAAGATAAGTGGCAGCCCATTAACGACCCACTGTAGGGCACAGACCTTCTCAATAATAGGAGAGAGGGCTGTTAAAGCATAAATCCAACACGCTGCTCCACTGCTGGCTGTAAGGCATAGTACAATAGTACACTCTTTATTCCTTCACTCTTATGATCTCTCCCTGATCGTGTCAGATCGCCGTATCATCGGGCTATGAGAGAGAAGAAATAGAGAGTGCACTTGTGTTCTATACCAGACTGCAGTGAAGTAACGTGGTTGGTCTAAGCACTAAAAACCCTCGCTTCTATGAGTGAGTAGGCCTGTGCCCAGATATGGGACGTCATAGGCTGCCATTTACTATACGTACTGAGCCTTATTATAATATATAGCTATGTCATCATAATCGCTTCAACCGATAGACGTCCTCTGCTGCATACAGGTCTCACGAAATGATGGCCCCAAGGCCTGATCTTACGCCGCCTGGCCCCTTCTGCTACCGGCGACCCTCTTTATGTCATCGGCCCATCTTGAGAGGGTCAACCTACACTGCGCTGTCCGGTTGCAGGGTCGCCACTTCAGTACCTTCGGGCTCCAACGTGCGTCGATCCATCGGACTATGTGCCCCGCTCATTGCTACTTCAGGTTCGCAATTCGTAGACTTTGATCGTGATATGGATCTCCTCATTTCTGATTTGATCACGTAAAGAAACTCCATGCATAGCCCCGTCCATCGCACGCTGAGTGACTCTGAGCTTTCGCATGTGGCCCATAGTAGCTCATCACTGGCAAATATTGGACAAAAATATCTACCGTAGTGTCCCGAACGCTGGCCAACCGAGTTGGATTCGGCGGTTGACCTCCTTGTCAAAATTGGACCTACCAAGCTGGACTATGTGTCCTAGGTATGCAATTTTCCAATAGGCCCACCTTGAGAAGCTCTGCCGAGGTCATCGAGTCATCATACAAAATAGGACTTAACTCATAATTAATACAATATAGGGCTAAATTCATTAGAATTTCATACACTAAGATATTTGTTGGATATGCATACTTACACGCCTGCCCTGCTACTGTAGAGGTTTACAGGCCGCTATTTGGCTATCCCTGATGTAATAAACAACGTCCTCGAATAAACCTATACTGTAAAGTAAGAACTCTTTAGCCCAGGGATCGTCAAAATAGGGCCGCATGTAGCCCATAAGTAGAAATAAGAGTAAGGGTATATATGTTAGTTTCAGTTTAGACCACTTTTTATAATAATGTGCAACGCCAGATGTTCAGAGCTCATCATAAAAATGGTAGGGTCCTCAAATTTCGAGAATTGATACTATTAAATTAAACGGGGTTACGTAATAACCCTGATAGGATCGTTAACGTCATCCACTATATTAATTAGCTGTCACAATTTAAAAGGGCGTATAGATTAAAATGTACGCGTAAGGTCAAAAGAACCCGGGGGTAAACTCCGTAATTTAATTAAATGGGTGGCATAATGAATTTTTAGCTGGTAAATTGTATTTGACTTAATACAATGGGAGCGAACATCTGTTTTAATTACTTATTTTTTATACATAAATGGCTAAAACCGAGTAGGATTGACTTTTTGATAATAAATGTTATTCCACATATTATTTCCAATGTTCCTATTCCGATAGTTCCTTGGCGACCTGTAGATCCTAACCCTGAGGATTTAAAAATAATATAAAAGAAATTTAGACTAGAGAACCCTCTGTATGATATTATTTATACAACACAGCTCTTTAACAAACAGACGACCAAATTAAAAAAGTACCGAATATATATTATATATATACTCAAAAAGCACTTTTGAATCCTCAGTAGTCTGTCCGTTGGTAACAAGTCTACCACCGGTTCGGAAAGACGAATCCGTTATGAATCCGTTCTATTTTTAATATATGTATATAAATGATTTGGCGTACCATGTGAAAGACAAATGTGATATAGTGCTATTTGCTGATGATTGATATTCAAGATTGATAGAAATAAGGAAAATTTCGACGATGTAAATATGTCACATGTCTCATATTGGTTTTCAATAAACAATTTAATATTAAACTCGGCAAAGACTAAGTATGTTGAATTCACTTTGCCAAATGCAAAAGAAATGTGTACCAATATTCGAATTAAGGATATTCCTGTAGAGGCTGCCTCATTGGTCTAGTGGTTAGTATGTTCGATTACAGACATGAGGTTTGAGTCCCGGGTCGGGCCAATTCAAATATCAATATTAAGTTTTCTATTAAGATTTTTGCAATATTTGCCCGAAGTTGGGAAATTGGCGGTGTGGACCACCCCCGTGCCTCAGAGAGCACGTTAAGCTGTTGGTCCTGCGCCTAATCTCTCCAGTCGTGTCGGATTCCCGTCACATTGGACTATTGGACTAATGAAGGAAATAGAGAGTGCACTTGTGTACTATGCCAGCTAATCCGCACTGGAGCAGCGTGGTAGGTCTATGCTCTAAAAACGCTCGCTCCTCGGAGTGAGGAGGCCTGTGCCCAGCAGTGGGACGTTAGTTAAATGTACAGTATTCTTAGGTATAAAATTAGATTCTGGGCTTCAGTGGGGCGCCCATATCAAGACTCTGGCAAGTAAACTTAGTTCCGCTGCATTCGCTGTTAGAAAAGTTAGACAATACACTGATGTTGAAACTGTTATGGGGTACGGCGGGGGACATTGAAACTATATTTATTTTACAAAAAAGAGCAATACGAGCCATATATCAATTAGGATCTCGTGCTTCTCTAAGAGATAAATTTAAAGAAACATCAATTCTCACAGTACCGTCGCGATATATATTTAATAATATCTTATATATCCGTGATAGTATACATTTATACAGTAAGAAAAGTGAAATACACAATTTTAATACAAGCAATAAAAACAAACTCGTAATTCCATATTTTAGAGTGAAGAAGAATTTTTGACGGGTTGAGCATATGCATTTTTATATAAGAAGCCTCAATCAGTTTTAGATCTCCCTCCACATAATTTTAAGCAATATGGCAAAAGCATCCTTTACAAAAGGCATATTGTAATGTTGAAGGTTATTTAAGCGATAGTAATGTTTGGACTTGATTGCAGTTGCTCACAGAAGCAATATATTACACATTGTGTTCTTGCTGGTTTCTTCTCAGCGGATTCAACTTTCCGAACCGGTGGTAGATTTGTTACCAATGGACAGACTACTGACGATTCAAAAGTGCTTTTTGAGCCTACTTTAATAAAGAATATTGAAGAAACAATGGTTGTGTATGTTACAATCTGTAATATTTTGCTTCTGTGTGCAACTCAAATCAAATCCAAACATCTTTGTCGCTTAAATAATCCTCAACATTATGTTACGCCTTTTGTAATTTACTGTGATATAGAAATATAGCTTTCTGCGACTAAAGCTAAGTGTAACAATAGATTCAACTTACATATTCGTCACGGGAACGCTTCTGTGGGAACATCTTTTAAGTAAATAGAAACGAGAGACGTTTTACTCCTTGCACATTTATTTATTTAAGGACCACCAGTAGTTACTACACATAATGTCTTATAATAAAAAACTTACATGTACAAATTAGTGAAGTGTGCAACTTTTTAAGGTAGCCACAACATGAGTTAAAATTAAATTAATCTAAAAATACAATAAAATATAATTTATACGTCGGAGAATAAGAGAGAAAACGGAGAAGCATAAAGCACAAGGGCGTAGGGTTCTCCGCCGACATCGTGATTAATTGGATCCATTATTTCATTTCTTATTCTGTGGGCGTTCGTGGGTAATGTTGGTGCAATCAAACACTTTATTAATTAACTCGAGTTATAATGTTCAATCACTTAATGTTCCCGATAACAATTTACACAAAGAATATAATATCTAGGAACGCGACAGTTTCAATAGTCGACCACTCCGACCGACCGCCGCTCGAGAACTACCGAGAGACGGGTCGGACTGCCACTTATTGACTCTGCCCCCACGCCGATACAAAGATGGCGCCAGCGTTCCACAGACTATTACATACGGACCAGCGATCCACAGACTCTTGCACTCCGACATATATAAAT
>JACTOM010000045.1:7227023-7322826 GCA_015832385.1 Elymnias hypermnestra | reverse complement strand
GGAGAAGCATAAAGCACAGGGGCGTAGGGTTCTCCGCCGACATCGTCATTAATTGGATCCGTTATTTAATTTCTTATTCTGTGGGCGTTCATGGGTGTTGTTGGTGCAATCAAACACTTTATTAATTAACTCGGTTTATAATGTTCAATCACTTAATGTTCCCGATATCAATTTACACTAACTCATTAACACTAATAGCTAGGAACGCGACAGTTTCAATAGTCGACCTCTCCGGCCGACCGCCACTCGAAGACTGCTGAGAGACGGGCCGGACTGCCACTTATTGACTCTGTCCCTACGCCGATACAAAGATGGCGCCAGCGTTCCACAGACTCCGACATATATGTTAGTTTCGGTTTAGACCACTTTTTATAATAATGTCCAACGCCAGATGTTCAGAACTCATCATTAAAAATGGTAGGGTCCTCAAATAAGATTTCGAAAATTGATACTATTAAATTAAACGGGGTTACGTAATAACCCCGATAGGATCGTTAACGTCATCCACTATATTAATTAGCTGTCACAATTTAAAAGGGCGTATAGATTAAAATGTACGCGTAAGGTCAAAAGAACCCGGGGGTAAACTCCGTAATTTAATTAAATGGGTGGCATAATGAATTTTTAGCTGGTAAATTGTATTTGACTTAATAAAATGGGAGCGAACATCTGTTTTAATTACTTATTTTATATACAATTTTTGTAAGACCGAGCAGAATTGACTTTTTGATAATAAATGTTATTCCACATATTATTTCCAATATTCCTATTCCGATAGTTCCTTGGCGACCTGTAGATACTTACCCTGAGGATTTAAAAATAATATAAAAGAAATTTAGGCTAGAGAACCGACAAACAGACGACCAAATTAAAAACGTACCGAATATATATTCATATGCACTTACAAAGACAGTTAGACATTACAAATTCAAAATCAAAATATTCTTTATTCAAGTATGCTCAAAAAGCACTTTTGAATCGTCAGTAGTCTGTCCGTTGGTAACAAGTCTACCACCGGTTCGGAAAGATGAATCCGTTCTATTTTGATATATGTATATAAATGATTTAGCTTACCATGTCAAAGACAAATGTGATATAGTGCTATTTGCTGATGACACGTCCATGATATTCAAGATTGATAGAAATAAGAAAAATTTCGACGATGTAAATATGTCACATGTCTCACATTGGTTTTCAATAAACAATTTAATATTAAACTCGGCAAAGACTAAGTATGTTGAATTCACTTTGCCAAATGCAAAAGAAATGTGTACTAATATTCGAATTAAGGATATTCCTGTAGATACTGCCTCATTGGTCTAGTGGTTAGTATGTTCGATTACAGACATGAGGTCCTGGGTTCGAGTCCCGGGCCGGGCCAATTCAAATCAAATCAAATCAAAAATATCTTTATTCAAGTAAGCATATTACAGCACTTTTGAATCGTCAAATTATATTTTTTTTCCACACTATGATTCTAATATACATCTGATGATTCATATATCAATATTGAGTTTTCTATTAAGATTTTCTCAATATTTGCCCGAAGTTGGGAAGTTGGCGGTGTGATCCACCCCCGTGCCTCAGAAGCACGCTAAGATGTTGGTCCTGCGCCTGATCTCTCTCCAGTCGTGTCGGATTCCCGTCACATTGGACTATGAGAATGAAGGAATAGAGAGTTCACTTGTGTACTATGCCTGCTAATCCGCACTGGAGCAGCGTGGTGGGTCTATGCTCTAACAACCCTCGCTCCTCGGAGTGAAGAGGCCTGTGCCCCAGCAGTGGGACGTTAATGAGCTTCTACTTACTTACTGTAGAGAAAGTTAAATCTACAGTATTCTTAGGTATAAAATTACATTCTGGGCTTCAGTGGGGCGCCCATATCAAGACTCTGGGAAGTAAAATTAGTTCCGCTGCATTCGCTGTTAGAAAAGTTAGACAATACACTGATGTTGAAACTGCCAAAATGGTGTATTTCGCTTATTTTCAAAGCATTTTGTCTTACAGCATGCTGTTATGGGGTACGGCGGCGGACATTTAAACTATATTTATTTTACAAAAAAGAGCAATACGAGCCATATATCAATTAGGATCTCGTATTTCTCTAAGAGATAAATTTAAAGAAACATCAATTCTCACAGTACCGTCGAAATATATATTTAATAATATTTTATATATCCGTGATAATATACATTTATACAGTAAGAAAAGTGAAATACACAATTTTAATACAAGAAATAAAAACAAACTCGTAATACCATATTTTAGAGTGAAAAAGAAATCATTTGTCGGGTTGAGCATATGCATTTTTAATAAGAAGCCTCAATCAGTTTTAGATTTGCCTTCACATATTGCAGTTGCTCACAGAAGCAATATATTACACATTGAGTTCTTGCTGGTTTCTTCTCAGCGGATTCAACTTTCCGAACCGGTGGTAGACTGACGATTCAAAAGTGCTTTTTGAGCCTACTTGAATAAATAATATTTATATTTTGAAGAAACCGGCAAAAAAACTCAACGGTTACTCTTTTTAAGATGGTTGTGTATGTTACAATGTGTAATATTTTGTGTGCTACTGAAATCAAATCCAAACATCTTTGTCACTTAAATAATCTTCAACATTATGTTACGCCTTTTGTAATTTACTATGATATAGAAATATAGGTTCCTGCGACTAAAGCTAAGTGTAACAATAGATTCAACTTACATATTCGTCACGGGAACGCTTCTGTGGGAACAGCTTTTAAATAAATAGAACCGAGAGACGTTTTACTCCTTGCACATTTATTTATTTAAGGACCAACAGTAGTTACTACACATAATGTCTTATAATAAAAAACTTACATCTAGAAATTAGTGAAGTGTGCAACTTAGGTAACTTTTAAGGTAGCCACAACACAAGTTAAAATTAAATTAATCTAAAAATACTATAAAATATAATTTATATGTCGGAGAAGAAGAGAGAAAACGGAGAAGCATAAAGCACAGGGGCGTAGAGTTCTCCGCCGACATTATTTCATTTCTTATTCTGTGGGCGTACGTGGGTAATGTTGTTGCAATCAAACACTTTATTAATTAACTCGAGCTATAATGTTCAATCACTTAATGTTCCCAATAACAATTGACACAAACTTATTAAGAATAATAGCTAGGAACGCGACAGTTTCAATAGTCGACCACTCCGACCGACCGCCGCTCGAGAACTACCGAGAGAGACGGGTCGGACTGCCACTTATTGACTCTGCCCCCACGCCGATACAAAGATGACGCCAGCGTTCCACAGACTATTACACACGGACCAGCGATCCACAGACTCTTGCACTTCGACATATATAAAACTTAAAAAAAAATAATCGATAATAAATACACATAAGTGATACTGTTGATATATTAAAGTATTTCTATCGTTTCAGTGGAATGTCACTATGAAATAAAGTCTCTTCTTGTTGAATGTTACTGTAAATATATTATTTTTTATTATTCATTTTTATTAAGAACAGTGCAGTGATGTCTTGAATACCCGGGATTGATGATTCTGCAGTAGTATAAACTATGTTGCAGTGATCAACGTCCTTCCTGATATAAAACACACATTGTTACTAATACTAAAAGAATTTAATCAAATAAATTTGGCATATTTCGGCATATACATCCGAATAGTTACTAACACTGAATTAGGCATTGGAATCTACAACCAATGCCTAATTCAAAAACAATTAGTTACGATAAAAAAAAAAATATTGTAACGACAGGACCTGTAGTTCTTAATTCGTTCGGACGAATAAGAAACATAGTATTGAGTATTTGATGCATTAAATGTTAATTATTCGCCATCGTCATTTTTAAAAGTTAGATTAGATTAGTTTTAAGATTATTTGTCGCTGGGAAACGCCACCATAACAAAAAAAACTAATCTAACCTCAAAAATCGTCATATGTGTCTAACATCAAGAATACGTAAGGCGAAGTGTTTGTTTTCAGTGACATTATACATATATATTAGCATTACTAATTAAAATATAATCTAACCCTAAACATTAATGTACAAAAGATAAAAGGGTGCTACAATGTAAGCAGTTCAACTATTAAATAAAAAAAGAAATCCTATTACACAATATGTAGAAAATATTAAAATAGGTTGCACCTTGGCTGGACAAAGCCTATGAAACTATTAAAAAAAAACACTTTATGACATAATATACGATGCGTTCAATATTAGTCAGCTTCTGATAATAAATTCTGATTATCTTTATGTTCTTTAATAAATACAAGAGCTTTTAAATACTTTATGCAGTCGTCATTAATGATATTTTATTTTACAATAAAAAAACTAAATAAGGAAGACGGTATTGTGGCAATTGGTCTACCGAGAATTACATTTTTTCTTCCTTTTTTATTAAGAAATTATAGCACAAGCACTGACAAAACAAGTCAATTTTCCTTTTTGCTCATTACTAAAAGGAAAAAAACAGAATTAGCTTAATCTTGTCCCTTTTTCACTAGTACGTTTTTATGACAGGTAAAAGTGAACGGTAAGAAGGCGAAGGTTTATTTTTTAACGCAAAAACCAGTCATTGTTATATATACCTACAGTAATGTAATAATACACTAAGAAAACGGGATTTTAACATACAAAAGTAACAGAGACTAGAGAAATATACTATTTTCATTTGTAATAAAAAAAACATTTTGACATGAATACGTCCTTAAAATTGTATCCATGGGAAAACAATTAAAGAAAAACGAATGATAACAAAATCGAGGGATAAAGTTTGGTATTGTAGCTACATATCTATCATTTCCATCCGAAATTCAATTACACCACTGGATAGATAAAGGATCAAACAATTTATTACGCTAAGTAAGGGCTGTAACACATCGCGCTCGACGGAAGGGGAAGCCCCGAGACGTATTCTCGTAACACAAACTGTCTCCATAACACAGCTTCATTATTTTGTTATTAAATTGTATGAGAGTCAATTAAACATAATTTTCTTTTGCTACTGCGTCTGTATTTTTTTAAATTTATCCCTTTACCACACGATTTATACCATATAACCTCGCTTTGAGGTTATTCCGGACATTCTTTCTAACACTTATAAAAAATGGACTTATATTAGATAGCTTTCTAATATATGGCATTTGATACATAACGAAAAAAGCACGGTATACATGTAATAGCTAAATATATAAGTTAAGTCAAATGCAAATTACAATAATTTTGTGATGATTTTTATAATGAAAGGATATCTGACTGAGTGTTTTGTGGATTCTTCTCAGAAGAAGCCAGAATCAGTCGTTCATTGATAATAATTTGGGAGTATTAATTGTCTCATTGTTCTAGTGGTTATTATGTTCGGCTACAGACATGAGGTTCTGGATTCGAGTTCCGGGATATTTAGTTTTCTATAAATATTTTCTCAGTATTTACCCGTCGTGTCGGATTGCCGTCAAATCGGACTATGAGAGGGAACGAATAGAGAGTGCAATTTGAAATTTGTTTTATTTAACTTAGGCTATTACATTTATATCGAGCTTTTTTTGTCGACGAAATTGTGATATTATTTTTCAGTTAGCTTTATTTTGATTGATAAGTGACATTTTTAAAACGTCTTCAGGAATTTTATAATAGAGTCATATAATTCGTATTTTTTTATTGTATCTCTTTAGTTTTTATCGACCGAGCAATGGCGGTATAACCATACACCCAATCAAATAGTTGGAAGAAGCATCAGCGGCCTTGAACCCTAAATAGCTTCTGTAAAGTCTGGTGCAGAACGCAATGAGAAACCACTGCACTATTTTCCCTAGTAAATCAGCTTATGAATAAGCCTAACAAAGTCATGGCCCCGAGTTTCCCGCGCCTCTTACATGGGGCAGGAGTTCACCTCACCCGAGATTAAAACAGTTTCTCACAGCTGATATCCAACCTCCAGTAATTGGAGAGGAATGAAGACAACAATATATATAACAAAAATATAAAGTACAAAGTACTGTAATGAGCTATATAGTACAAAGTACATATGACACACGTCAAATCGTACTTTGTATTTATATTATTTTCTCCAACACCAAAGAAATATGATTTTCTTTTTATATTTATTTAGTTATAAAAAGATAATTGCTTAGGTATTATAATTATTCCAAGTCATAGCTCACGTATGTAAGTTAATATATTTTTTCCTATACTATCTAAATATGAACTAAATCGTAATAATATTAAATCACCTAAACTGGCAGAGCAAGCCTTATATACAACGTGAGTAATAAATAATTAATATCTATGTATAATAAACGTTTTATGAATCATAAGAGCGTAACGCTTCCTAGGAAATTATCATTCATAATGCGAATCTAAAGCTAAACCACCAGAATAATTACTCGGAATTACACAAAATCACATTGAATATATTAAATTAAAGAAACACAACGATTAATTTAATCGTGTGACGTAGTAAAATTGTGCAACCTTGGCCAGTTAATCTTAATGCAGTCAGTCAATTTCAATTACAGTAGATATCTGTAAAAAACACTCACGTTTTTTCTTTTGTATATAAAGATTTCTTATAGTTCGTAAACATATTACTTATAGGACTTTGTACCTAAGAAAATAGTATAATAAAATGAGTTATTATAGTTTAATTAGTATAAAAACATCAATTCCTATGATATGAAACGCTTCTTTAACTGATAAAATAGAAATGAAGTACTAAAGCTTTCATGTGAGCTTTAAATAATTTTTCCATAAAATTAACTTCATTAATTAATTAAAATTTGAAGGAACTTTACTAACATCAAATTTGATCCATTACAGGATAAATAAAACTTATTTGAAATGGAGCAGGATTAAAAAAAGTATTTAATTAAGTCGCAGCTATATTATTTACATGACTTTGTAAATAACAATATTGTACCATAAAATGAGTTGTTATAAACTACTAACACTACTAAGCTTAAAACAAGTAGTATAAAATAGACAATTCCTATACTATTTAACACTTCTTTAACTGATTACATAGAAAGCTTTCACGTGAGCTTTCAATAGACGGCGCTGTGCATTTTTGCTCAAAATAAACCTAATTATTTTAATAAAATTTGTAAAAACTATACTAACATCAACTAGAACTTTAATAAAATATATTTGAAATAAACCAGATGATTGTATAAGTATTCTATTAACAATTAAAGGTTTATTAAATAACTTTTACTTAACTAATCTATCTACTTGATTAAAATATCTAAAGACAAACTTAACAGTTTACAAGATATCCCCCGGTTTCTGTAACCTATCACATTTTCGGGAGCTTTGACCTTTCTTTAAAGTATTCGACGTTATTAGATAATACTTACAGAAATAATAATCCAAAGTCCACAATTAATATGTATATGCCACAACACGATTATTTATTAATAAAAATGTCAACTCTTTTTTTTCTCGGCACTGTTTTTAACGCGGACAAACGTCCGTACACCGTAAAAATCAGAGGAGGACTGAGGCTGCCCTCTTGGAGAGGAAAGAGGGGCTGTACCTCCGTACTATGTGACTATAATACACAACGTAGTTTACTTGATATCTGCATACACTACTCTTAAGGAAACTGTAGTACATTTCTGCTGCAGATGAAAAATTATAGATAAAAATACAAAAATCAAGATATTCATTTAACATTTAAATATAATTAGATTATATTTAAATGTTAAATGAATATCTTGATTTTTGTATTACTAATATTACAAAGAGGAAACATTTGTGTTTATGTATGTAAGTTCGAAACGTTTTCACATAAAACCTACTGGACAGATTTCAAAAGTTTTTTCACCATTAGAACGCTGAATTTTCACTGATAACTTTCATCAATAAAATAAGGATTCTTAATAAAAATGCATTAATGTAACCCAAGGTTTGAAAAAATTTGTCACAAAAAATCCGTCATCGCGTGCACTGCGGAAACTATTGATGATAGAATAAAAAAATGTTCTACAATATTATAGAACATGTTAATATCTATAAAAAAGTTGGCAATATCATATGTCTAACTACTGTAGTTATGCCACTGTAACTACTTATTTACATTTTAAAAGTTAATAAAAGTGCTGAAAATAATCAAACCATATTATTTACAGCTCTTTATTAATCCTTATCCTATTAAATGATATTTTATTAAAGATTGTTTCAACATCTTTAAAACCACTTTTTAAATTATTGAAACCGGACATTCCATTCAAACAAAATCAAATCAAATCAACAAATCTAAAAGAGGAAAAAAGGAAGATATGTTAGGAATTTTATTAATTTGATTGTCATTAAAGTATTAAAAGTGTCGAAAATTAATACAAATAATTTATTGAAAGCTCAAATGACGAATTGTGAATAAAAATGAATCAATATACGAAATATTTTTATTCTACTCATAATTGTATGAAAAATAGTTTATTAAATTATCAAATGACGAGTGGCAAATTAAAATGCCACATGTTTTTTTGTAAATATTAAAACTACCTAACCTTCAAACGAATTGCCATAAAAAACGCTGCACATCTTCGTGACTCTAATCACGCGTATCATCCGTAAAAAAAGTTTTACTTCAATAGAAAAATCAGTCGTTATAATGTGATCAGGTTTTTTTTAATACCATAAAAAGATAAATAATAAAATAGTCAATCTTACATTACAGGAAACCTATACAGAGAAACGGCCTAGATTAGATTCTTAACTTACATCAGATGAACACTCAGTCGAGGGTGAATTAATCAAGGATGTGTTAATGAAATCATGTATTCAACCTTTTAATTCATTCTAGTACATGTTATTCAAGTCCTAGCTCCTTATTTAATGGTCTTTTTGATTAATACATACGGCAATGGTAGCTCAAATTATGTTTAATAAACAATAATTGCTAACTAAATGAAAAAAAGCTAATATTTGCAAGCAATTGCAAGTTAATATTAATAACATTATAAAAAATCAAAGTGTAATAGTATAGATAAAAATTTTAACAAATTAAAAATTGCCTTCATAACAAACTCTTACACATATATTAATATGCTATAAAAAGTAAAAAAATAATTGCTTATTCTTTTTTAGAGTTTTTCTTTTTTTATATTCGGAGTCGGCGTCAGCGAAGATAGGTGTGTCCCGCGTGTCTACTTGGCAGCTCCGGCGCCGCTCACACCTATACCTGTATATATAGGCACCTTGGCTGACCCCAACTCCAAATTTTTTAGAGCACATTAATATATTTGTAACAGTTTGTGTTGAAGGCGGTTCTTTTTTTGTTAAAATTTTTATTTATTTTCTGATTTTTAATGAATCTGAAGTAAACTAACAATTTCATCTAAATATGTGTACACCTAAAAAACGTATCGCTCATATAAGACAGCACCGTTTAAATGAAACATGACAAAGCTAAATTTACAATGATATCGTCACACCCAGGATCGAACCCGCAACCTAACACTCGTACGTTACAAGTAACTTAATTTGCCCCCCCCCCCCCCTCCCTCGGCTACCACCGCTATATATAATACACATAATACACATTATAAATATTGCAATGCAGCAACAAACGTAAGCTCATTGCTATTTGATTACAAACAGTCATATATTCTGCAACAATAAGCCATTGAGGAGTTCCATTGATCATCATATTTAACTAAGACAATCACTTGACCATACCAAAGCTACGGTAGGTGACTCAAATATCCAGAGATCTTATAAAAGATTTTACCGAGTATCGCTAATTTGCTCGTAAGAATTGAAGAATTCCGTTACTTTGTCATGGATCCCATGATCAAAACCTAACCAAACTATCATGAAACAACCGTTGAAGTATATCCTTGCCAATAAAGAAAGAATCATCGAAATCGGTTGAAATTATCTTGAGTTATTCGACCAGTTGTCGAGCATATGCTTAATGCAAATTTAAGACTTATCCGGCTTTCTCATGGATGCCATCATCAGAACTGGATTTAAAAAAAATGGGACCCTACGGCAAGCACCACCTTTCATTTAAAAAATAAATCGTCAAGATCGCTTCACCCAGTCGAAAGTTATGAGATAACAAGCATAAAAAAATACAGACGAATTGATAACCTCCTCCTTTTTTTGAAGTCGGTTAAAAGTCATCGTTTGATATCCCATTTGATAAAAATCAGTCAAGAATCTATACTAATTATAAAGCTGAAGAGTTTAGTTGATTGAAAGCGATAATCTCAGAAATTACTGACACCAACAAGATAAACCCTAAGTTATTTAAGCATGAGCGATTTGCATATACACATATGAGTAGTCATTCGGATATATATTAAACGAGTAGATAATAGACTTCACGTAAGCATTTCTGAAAAAAGTATACCAATAATAGGATAAACAAAAGCGTAAAAGAGCAATAGAGAAAACCTATTTAAGCTTAGCTGATAAGCATATAACTCTTCGTTCATCTGAAAGGCTTCTGATCCTAGTATTTAAGCTACTGTATTGTTGATTTCTACGAATCGTTTTCCTTCACTATATAAAATTATTAAAGCCTTTATTAAAGAAATCTAAACCGTATCCATAAATTTAGAAAGAAACAACTCTCTAACTTAACAGTAGTAGAAAAAGAAGTATCTTACTCGGAGTCTGCAGTGAATTAGAAAACCGTAAGCTCAGCGGATTGATATGGGAAAAGCTGCAAAAAATCTTAGCTCTTTTAACTGACAACGTATTAGCAGTTCCACTGGTTTACAAACCCTTGAGAGTGAAGGGATTCAGCATTTGATAAACGAAAAGCGAAAAGAATCTTGATAGATCATTAGGTAAACAGCATTTATTTAGATGGTTTAAGTGTATAAATGTCCATCACATCTTGTTTTCCAACGCCCGAGGAAAATGACCTTGGCAACCAAATGTTCACCGAAACGAATGCTTTCGCCTTGTCACATCTTCCACGGGGTATAGGAGCGTTTATATCTTACGTATACGATATAGAAACAAATTGTTGCTTATTTTAAAGACTATTAAAATTACACACACATATATATATGTCGGAGTGCAATAGTCTGTGGAACGCTGGCGCCATCTGTTCTCCATGTGACTCTCCTGTTCTCGGGTGACGGTCCGCCAAAGCGATCAACTATTGAAACTGTCGCATTCCCAGCTATTATTATTAATGAGTTGGTGTAAATTGATATCGGGAACATAACATAAGTGATTGAACATTATAATCTGAGTTGATTAATAAAGTGTTTGATTACACCAACATTACCCACCAACGCCCATAGTATGGAAATGGAATTATGGATGTCATTAATGACGATGTCGGCGGAGAACTCTACGCCCCTATACTTTCTCTCTTAATCTCCCCTATATATATATCGTATACACCTATCAAAATCGTAAATTGTGAATATGTCTTATAGAAGAATACCTTAATTTGCTTAATTTCCTCTATATCTATTTATAAAGACAATTTGTAATGCACATTTAAAAATAAATGATGGAACTAAAGATAACATCCATTGCACTGTTTCGAATCATTTTATTTCTAAATCAGCAATTAAGAATTACTCATTCTGAAATACAAAAACTAAAACTGAAATACTAATTCCGCCTTGGTTTGAAAGATTATTTGGAATTTTGTTAATTCATAAGAAATGTTTTCGAAAACTCGCTTCGTTAGCAGAGGTCCCGAGTTTGATGCGTGCAGAGAAAATGTGGGAAATGTTAATCCATTACATTTTTATACAGTTATAACATTGAAGAGAAATCATAAAGAGGCAAATTACGACTTACTAGGTTAGTTTACTACAATTATCATAACTTATCGTCTTTTTTTTGTCGCTGGGAAATTCATTTACGCTCTAGCCCTGACAGGTCAGGAGTGTGGGACTCGGCAATGGAGGAGACATCGCAATACCCACTAAAACGCAGCAGAATCCTCTTCACTCATTAGTGAAGCACAAAGTTTGAACTTTCGCATTCGTCCCTGACATCCCGGATAATGATTCACAGAGATGGAAGAAGATCTGCAAAGTCGCACCGCCTAGCATCCCGCCTCCTGCAGCGCTAAGAGGGAACATCCACTGCATTCTCCCTCGCTCGCTCACAGGCCTTCTTAAGCGTTCAGGACTACGTTCTCACAGAAGAAGGCGCTCGCCCACAGTCTCTGACTAGAGAGCATAGAGTCTTCTATACACCCTGCGGGAGGTCTGCTGTCTGAAGAAATATGCTACAAATACAGTTGTCTAATGTACGATTGATGATGATATTAAAGAACGACTTACAATCTAAAGTTACGAGGGTTCCTTCGCGTCCTATTCTGAGACAAGTCCTCACTAAACTCAGTTAGGATTCTATATTTTAGTATGCTTATTTTTTGTTTGCAAGTAGAAACAATGAGTGAAGAAGGGAGATGACAAAAAGCATTTATGAGTTAAGAGTGAATGGTAAAGTTGGAAGGGGAAGACCACGGCAAACGTTCCTGGAATAAATACAGGACATTTTATATAAGGGCTAGGTCAAGTACTCTAAACTGACGAACTTGTATGAAAGAAGGTTAATAGGAATGAATGAAGCGAAGGAGATATGCAAGTGGAAAGACGTGGTCTCTGCCTAACCCTATGGGAATGAGGCGTGATGCTATTTGTGTATGTATCATTACAATATTACATTAATTTATTATATTTAGATTAGAGCAATAGATTCACCGAACCGCAATAGATTTGCTAGAATTTCGGGAATTACTTAAGTGTTTTATGATACAGAATTTGACACATCTGTTGATATATATATATGCATTTTCTTTCTATCGTGTCGTATCCGTGTCGCTAAGTGTTAATGTAATCCTCAAGCACCTTTTACTTGCGATGTTGATAAGCGGTAGAACAAACGGATAGCATGAATTTGTCACGGAGGTGGCCGATGTATAACTAAATAATAGATCAACAAGTAATATACCAAAAAAAAAACTTAGAAGAGTATAAAATATACAGTAACTGTTGAAAAAATAGTAGATTACATTACAGACGCCAAATACGATGTAAACGAGAATAGTAGTAACTAGAGCAAGGACATCCTTAATAAACATTTTGTGTTCCAGTACGATGCTGTGTAAAAACTATAAGAGGTAAATTGCCTCTTACCAGGTTTGATGCCCTTCCATCTTAGACTGTATCATTACCACGATAGTCAGCAGGTGTGATCACAGTCGACAATAAAAAAGTCGTCCTAGAAGAGATCAATATCATTAATATTTTTCCTCAATTGTTATCGCCCGCAATAAATTATGTATTTGACAGTAGGTAGTATCGGAAATGATATTAAAGAATTCCCCTCGTCTCCACATTGCTTCGACTTTAGGGAAGAATTCTACCCCAATAGAAAAGACCCTTTCTAATCGAATCGCTATCGATTAGGAACATGAACTTCTTGCAGTTATAACATTGTTTTATTCTTATCTATAAATGTAATTGTATCATATGTTCATGGCGATAACAACACATGTTAAACTTTCACAATAAACTTAAGATTTTTCTGATTTTCACACTTACAATATAGAGAAAGTCACACGAACAAGAAACACAGATTACACATTAAAGGTTAATAAGAAAATCTGCATAAAATTAATAAAAAAACTTATTTTTTTTTATTAATTTTAGTGTGGTCAGAAGTGAAACTTCTTTGGCAAACTAATTTTTAAGAGTTGGTTATATTTATACAAATATAAAACTTGACATTTCCGAGTGAGGAAGAAAGAAATATAACACATATTTCTTTCTTCCTCACTTAATTTAATTGTCAATATAATATTAAAAGTGTCGAAAATTAATACAAATAATTTATTGAAATCTCAAAAGACGAATTGTAAATAAAAATGCCACACCCACATGCGCCTAAAGAAGTTTCTCTTCAAAATTCGCAAAAGAACACATTTTATTTTTAATTCGCTGGAGAGCTTCTGAAAAGTATATTACATAGTAAAATACAATATAATCTGTATAAATAAAACTATATATATATAGTAGCAGCCCATTAACGTCCCACTGCTGGGCACAGGCCTCCTCACTCATATGAGAGAGGGTTTTTAGAGCATAGACCCACCACGCTGCTCCACTGCGGTTTGGCAGGCATAGTACACAAGTGCACTCTCTATTCCTTCAGTCTCATAGTCCGATGTGGCGGGAATCCGACACGACCGGAGAGAGATCAGGCGCAGGACCGACGGCTTAACGTGCTTTCCGAGGCACGGGGGTGGATCACACCGCCACTTCCCAACTTCGGGCAAATATTGAGAAAATCTTAATAGAAAACTCAACATCGATTTCGAATTGGCCCGGCCCGGGACTCGAACCCAGGACCTCATGTCTGTAGTCGAATATGCTAACCACTAGACCATTGAGGCAGTCCTAAATAAAACTAACTAGTCTGTAAATTCGTCGCGTCATGTAGTTACTCTGTACACACAGACGATAAAAGGAATTGTATCGTCGATTCATATATTCAATAGACCATCTAATAACCGTATTCGTCACATGTTGATACACAGTTGATACTATTCCAAATTTTCATTAACCTTCTATTACCGTTAAAAATTCAATAATCAAGCATTATGTTTAAGCCTTTGTTATCGTAAATCAATTGATGTGAAATTTCTGCAGGAATAAAGATCGTACAGAAGTGCAAAGCAGAGTGAGGACTTCTTTATGACTATTTTGACAATTGATCATCTTAGTTTAATTTTAGGTGCAATAAAAATTAAGGCAGGCCAACACTTTTTTCAACGCTGGGAAATGCCTTTACGCACCCCATTCACACAAAATCTAAACGGAAGTGTGGGATTTTGATAGATGGGGAACAAGTGGAAGAGGTGAAAGAATTTGTATACTTGGGATCTAAATTTACAAAAAATGGAAGATGTGAAAGTGATATTGAAAGGAGAGTGAATGCAGGGAATATGGTAAATGGTGCTCTGCACGCCTTTATGAATAGCCAGATGGTGTCTCAAAAGGCTAGACTGGCAGTGCATGCAGGAGTGTTGGTGCCAACACTTATGTATGGTAGTGAAAGTTGGGTATGGGAGAAGAATCACAAAAGTAAAATAAATGCGGTAGAGATGAGAGCGTTGAGAAATATATGTGGATTAAAACTGAGTGAGAGAGTAAGAAATAGTGTGATAAGAGAGCGTTGTGGTATAAAATAAGACGTAGTGACTAAAATCGAGGAAGGTATGCTTAGATGGTTTGGGCATGTAGAGAAAATAAAATGGAGTCTGACAAAAAGGATTTATGAGTCAAGAGTGAATGCTAACGGTCCTGGATCAAATCCAGGACATTTTAAATAAGGGCCAAGTCAAGAGTACTCTAAACCGACGAACTTGTATGAAAGGTTTAATGAGAATGAAAGAAGCGAACGAGATATGCAAGGATCGTGGCAAGTGGAAGGATATTGTCTCTGCCTACCCCTATGGGAATGAGGCGTGATGCTATGTATGTATGTAAGTGTGGGATTGGCCAGAATTTGCCAGAATACCCACTAAAACCCAAAGATATCCTCCCTATCCTTTAATGGAACACCAGAGGATCGGTAGACGCAATCTAGCCCAGTACTGTGAATGATACCGGAAAACTTAGGAAGGAGGCAGGAGAGGCACAAATCTACTTCAACTACTTTCCAACTTCCTTCGCCGGGGAAGAGGAGCGCATATAGAGTCCTCCCTCTGCCTCTCACCTGCCTCCTTCAGCGAAATAACAGTTTCACAGTAGGATACCACCTCCTCCAGTCCCGTTCGCTAGTGAGCATTGCGCCAACTATACCCAGGCCAAGTTACTAGCATTAGTTAATTTTAAATGTAAAAAGTTAGAAGCAGTGTATTAACGTTTCACTGCTTTACATGCGTAGGAGAGAGGGTTAATAGAGCATAGACCCAGAATTGCTCACGGGATAAGCAGGTTTCCTCACGATCCTTTACCGAAGATATTGATATTAGATATTGTAACATATAAAACTATATTTAGATGAATAACCGTTGAGTTTCTTGCTGGTATCTAAGCGGTATCAACTTTCCGAAGCGGTTGTAGATTTATTAGAAACGGAGAGACTACTGACGATTCAAAAGTGCTTTTTGAGCCTACACGAATAAAGGATTTTGAAAACATATTTCAATCAAACACGCGATTTAAATCCGTGAAATACCCATGAAAACTTCAAACTCTATTAACTATAGTGCTTTGTATTACAATTTAAGCACATATCACGCAAATAAATATTGTTATTACGCTATAAGGGCACGCTACTACGTCTAAGTACCAGTTTCCCCTTTAAATCCCTGAGGGAGCATAAACCGCCTTAATACTTTCGTCTCGCCCGGAAACGTTTCATAAATCTGGGTACGCTTTACGATCACGTCTCACTTAAGTTAATAAAATTCAGTTTTACGCTCGGCTGTAAACTGGTTAAAGGACCTGCGTTATAAGAGAATCCAGCTGTAACTAATAACACCGCTTTATGGGTAAAAATTATAGCTGATGCCTTCCATGCACTATTACTAAGTTTTATTAGATACTACCCTGATAGATAGACAGACCCTGCCAGCTTCGTACCGCCTCAAAATTAATAAATACACAAAAATATTTGTTAAAATAATTAAAATCGACGGATGCATTGTCGAAGACAAAAGACGGATAGCGATTACAAGAACAGCTATGGACAAGATGAAAAAAATATGGAGGAATCGAAAGATTACTAAGACAACGAAATCCAGACTCGTGAGGACACTGATTTCCCCATATTTTTATACGCTGCTGGACATTGCGAGAAATGGAAAGACAGAAAATAAATTGTCTAGAAATATGGTGTTGGAGAAGAATGCTTGGGGTTTCGTGGACCAACTTTCGTACGAACGTCTCGATACTTCAAGAACTCGGCATCAAGCAGCGTCTGTTTTCTGTAGTACAATGTCGCATCCTCACTTTCTTTCGACACGTCTCTCGGCGTAGCAATCAGTCCATCGAACGCCTCGTCATTCAGGGAAAGGTGGAGGGTAACAGACCGCGTGGGAGGTCACCTACTCGATGGACTGACCAGATCAAATCTGCTCTGGGAAGTTCGTTGAACGAATGCAGTAGGATGACCTCGGGCAGGGAGAAATGGCGAGCCGTCGTCATGCTCTGTCATGAGCGTAACGGCTAAGAAGAAGAGAATTAAAATTATTATATATTAAATAATTATTAAATATTACCCACAAAACGGCGCACAATCCCTTACCCAGATAGTCACAGACACACACACACACATATAAGCGCGCGCGCGCGCTCGCACTCATACACACATTAATTTCTAATGTTGACATTTTTATTTACAATTCTTCATTTGAGATTTCAATAAATTATTTCTATTAATTTACGACACTTTTAAATATTTTAATGACAATTAAATTTCTAACATATCTTCCTTTTTCTCTCCCTCTTATTTTCGGAATTCTAAAGTGTTAGGTTTGTGTAAATATAAAATAAGACAAAGATTAGTTTGCCAAAGAAGTTTCACTTCTGACATGTGTACTTTGTGCGTACGTACTTTTGTTTTATTACTGACAGGTTAGTGCTTGACTGTGACCACATCTGGTAGTAAATAATGATACCCTAGAGGTTCTGATTCCTACACCCTTCTCAATTGTCCTACACGTTTCCCACTCCATTTATGATGTTCTCCTTCCAAATATCCCTCGTCCTTTAAGGGGTAGAATATTTGTTAAGTCTTGTATATAGTAGTAATTGTAAATATTTATGAAAATATATTACAAAAAACAAAATACCCGACTGAGTTTGTTGTGGGCTCTTCTCGGATCAGGGCGCGAAGGAACCCTCGTAACTTTAGATTTTAAGTCGTTCTGGAGTACTATCATCAGACGTACATTAGAATTGGAAAAGTGTAGAAAAGAAAAAAAAAATATATCATTTGACGATTCAATAGTCATGTGATATGTCTTCTTGAATAAAGATATTTTGATTCGATTTGATTTATTAAACGCAATAGAATTTAGTTATAAAATTGTTGTTTATTATTAGTCAAATGTATGCATATATGCATGTTGTGTTGTCCGTTTTATTTGGTGATGGTTTAACAATATATTTCGACTATTTATAAGTAATCAAAATTAAACTTCATATGTTCTTATGAACCGAATAATTTCCTTCGTGTTTTCTCCAATAAACGTGACACTGGCGAGACAATCTGTGCCCAATTGGCACACCTGAAAGCCACTAAACAAGGAAGAAGAAATTATGATACATTCTAAAATGGAAGCGCACTGAACTGTTGAGATTTAATTTACCTGATATGGTTTCTACACAGCATCGTACCAGGACACAAATTTTACTTTACTAGTAGAGTGGTAATTAGCCACAACCCTAGCCTCCCACCAGTCCTACCGTGGATCAAACCCAGACTCTCTAATAATTTTAGTTAAATTTTTATGAATGCCCCGAGAGTTAATCATGCTTCATAAAAGATAAAACAATACTATCAGAAAAATATGAATCACAATATAGCAAAAGATTAACATAACTATTACGTTCACTAAAATCACTCATATTTAGACAGATAACACGAGACACCGGTGATATCTTTCGACACCGGATATCCAAGGGTAAGTGGGGTGTTCCTAGCATTGTTGACACTGCTCCTTATCACCCCACGTTAGAAATACCAGCGTTTTACAACCAAAATGTCAAAATATAAAAGATTTTCTACGTTTCCTTACTTGAAATAAAGCACAGTTTAACACTGACAGCATATTTACAAGCGTTTATAGCGTAGGGGTGGTAAAGACAACAGTTTTATAGGTAGACCGTGCCCTTTCATGGATGCGACCAAAAATAAACTGACGGAATTCCATACTGATAAAATATTTTTAGAGTAATTTATTGTGAATGTCTACATCTGTTTTTTCCAAAGAGAAATTTTCATGAATACACTTATGACTGCCTCATTAGTCTAGTGGTTAGCATGTTTGGCCATAGACATGAGGTCCTGGGTTCGAGTCCCGGGTCGGGCCAATTCAAAAATCAATTTTGAGTTTTCTATTAATCAATATTTGCCCGAAGTTGGGAAGTTGGCGGTGTGATCCACACCCGTGCTTCGAAGAGCGCGTTAAGCCGTCGGTCCTGCGCCTGATCTCTCTCCGATCGTGTCGTTTTCCGTCACATCGGTCTATGAGAGTGAAGGAATAGTGCACTTGAGTACTATGCCTGCCAACCCGCAGTGGAGCAACGTGGTGGGTCTATGCTCTAATAACCCTCTCTCGTATGAGTGAGGCCTGTGCCCAGCAGTGGGACGTTAATGAGCTGTTACTTACTTACTTTTTTTACTTATGAAATCAGAGTTAAGCAGTGTGTTAGATCTATGGATTAAAAACCCTCTCTCCTATAATTAAAGAGGCCTGTGCCCAGCCGTGGGACGTTAATAGGCTGCAACTTACATAACCTTATATAAAATTGGGTTGTCTGTTTGTAATTTCAAATTAACAGCGTTTTACTAAAGGCATATGAAAGAATATACGACACTTGTATGAAAAAATCTATGTTTTAAGATTCGTCTATTTTTGTTACCACTAATCTCAGAAACGGCTGGACTGATTTTTACGCGCCTTCCACTGGCAGTTAGCTGAAGTTATAATAAGTAAATTAGGCTACTTTTATGTTGGAAAAAGAGGCATCTGAAATGATCGCCGCGGAGAAGAGCTAGCATATAATGTATTCTGTTTCCAGCATTATTAACCGCATGGTTTAAAAGCCAATGGAAATATAGGGAAATCCGTTATTAATTGGAACTAATTGTCATTCAATCCACCTGAATAGACACAAAAAATGTCATCAAAATCGGTCCAACTGTTTACAAGAGTTCGTCAATTAACATATACAGGTAAATCAAAATCAAATCAAAAATATCTTTATTCAAGTAGGCATATTACAGCACTTTGGAATCGTCAAATTATTTTTTTTTTCACACTCTGATTCTAATATACGTCTGATGATGGTGCTCAAGAACGGCTTAAAATCTAAAGTTACGAGGGTTCCTTCGCGCCCTGATCTGATGTAAAGATATCAAAGATATATAAAATGGAGTATTTGTCAGTGATATAGTCTAAACTTTTTATTATTTCATGAAAAGGGACGTTTTATTGAGGCTCTCTCGCTCAATTTAGGAATCATAAACATACACTTTTATAAATCTTGAATACTGTAACTTCAATATTCTCAACAAACTCCTGAAACGGGGTCTAATAAACTATACCATAATATCAGTTACACACAGAATTTTTGAAGATGTCCAGTCAAAAACTGTAGTAATTTTGTATTTTTTAATGATCTATTATTATTTATGCAATTTTGGCTACGAAAATTCCACTAGGATAGCGTTGAACTATATAAAACGACCTTTATATGTTAAACCAATGGATATTTATAGAAGCCCTTCTCCTTTTACTATAAAAACAACTACGATACAACAAGTGCCTGATTGTTTACTTTAATCACGTTGTGAGTTTAAGTATAATACATACAAAGTGTTAGGAGACCGCTCCAAAAATCAGTCCTGATTAAAAAAAAAATGATTTTTAAAAAGCAAAAGTAACGACTAAACTGAGCAAAAGTGCGATAAATCGCCGCGCCACGCCCGTGCGGTACTTGACCCGAGCGTCAGCTGATTTTAATTGCGGGAATTTTTTAGCAATCTATTTTTTATGAAACTATAATTTCATTTAGCTGTACTAACATGATGAAGCATAAATAATGCTGATAAAACGTTTCAAAAATATGTTTTTTTAACCAGGATCAATTCTTTTCCGTCCCATCATCAAAGCCGCCATCTGAAAGATAAAATTTTTATTTGCTTTTACACTTTTTTACAATAAATAGTATATAGATGAAAAAGAAATATATATCTGTAAAGCAAGTAAGGTTCGCCACTTAGCTCGAAGCGCACTATCATTAGTACTATCGTCTGTCTTCGTTTTCGGTAGCTGTCTTCTAACACCACGTACATCATTTTGTAAGCAATGATTTTTATTTTAGTTTCTTAGCATGCTACAGTGCCTTTGAGGTATAAGTAAGTAGCAGCCTATTAACGTCCCACTGCTGGGCACAGGCTTCCTCACTCCGAGAAGTGAGGGTTTTAGAGCATGCAATACCACCCTGCTCCACTGCGGAGTGGCAGGCATAGTACACAAGTGCACTCTCTATTCCTTCATTCTCATAGTCCGATGTGACGGGAATCCGACACGACCGGAGAGAGATCAGGCGCAGAACCAACAGCTTAACGTGCTCTCCGACGCAGGGGGGTGGATCACACCGCCAACTTCCTAACTTCGGGCAAATATTGAGAAAATCTTGATAGAAATGTGATTATTCAATTGGGCCGACCCGGGACTACAACGCAGTACCTCATGTCTGTAGTAGTATATGCTAACCACTAGGCCAGTGAGGCAATTGAGGCAGAATGTTAATTATTCTAAATTTTTATTCAAAATGAAATGAGCCAGAAGTAGTCAGTGGCGTAGGTACCTAGGGGCTAGGCGGGGCAGTGCCCCGGGACCCTTGGACTCTTACCAGAAATCTGGATCTAACTAAACTTTTTGAAACTTCTCCCATTTTTAAAATTAATATGACAAGTTGCACTTTAATGATGACAACTCAGTTGAGAGAAATTTAATTTATGCCTAGGGAATTCCCCTTAATTCTTTCTGTAGGTTGGCAGTGTTGTCAATTTGACGGGTAGTTATATGTACGTTATTAATCATTGATATGCGTTTTATTGTGAATTCGTTCGTGAGTTAAACAAATTAATGCTGTATCAGGAGGAAGTCACCTTGCAATAGGTACATTAATTCAGGTCCGCGGGCAGGAGATCGTTCATAGTCTCCACTGTTAAATGTGTACCGTAAAACAGTTTACATAGCAATGGGGCCCCATTTTTTAATTTACCCCAGGGCCCTTGGTTACCTAGCTACGCCTCTGGTAGTACTTCTACATCTAAATTAACATAATTTTGCTATGCTTGAATAACTCAGGAAATACCGCGCAATCTATATAATTTTTAAATATACAAAAGCAAAGTCGGATGTAATAATGTCGATTAATAACCTAACAACGGATAAACCACACAAATCATTAGATTTTTTATTATTAATTGACTTAAATGTCTTTATAACGTGATGTTATGAAGATAAATACCTGAGATTTATTAGCTTTTATTAAATGATTAGTTTCTGATATATTAATAAAACTTTTTTTATTGTTTACAGACTTTTTGGCGCTTGACTTTGACCACACCTGAGCGGAGGGGAAAAGGGGGTAATATGGGTCACCTAAGCGAAAACTCAAATAAAATTTAAATCATAAACGAAATATTTATTGCAACTGCCTTTAAACATAATTTAATTAATTAATTGTTATTTGACATCATTTTTAGTCCATTTTGGATAACATAAAAGTTTAAAAAAAAAACAGCTTCGACTCTCATTGCTCCAACGTACGGGTAATGGTGGTCGCCTCAGTGG
This sequence comes from Elymnias hypermnestra, assembly GCA_015832385.1. NCBI lineage: Eukaryota > Metazoa > Arthropoda > Insecta > Lepidoptera > Nymphalidae > Elymnias > Elymnias hypermnestra. The sequence goes on along the minus strand of JACTOM010000045.1, from coordinate 7,300,295 downwards.
GCAATCGGAGTCAAAGAAAGACCTACACAGCCTACACGAGGTGTATCTGAACCAAATCTCGTTGTTACTTGTACTAGGCATCTGTTTCCAGCATCTTCTGCGTAGTCAACTGCATCGTCCGTCAGTGCCAACGTCTGATACAGAAATTTCGTTGGTTTCTTGTACTTTACCTTTTCAGTACGCTTCTTGTGTTTTATAGTCTTTTTCGTGACATTTATCCTACCATCAGTTTTATATTCTTTACCCTATATTATATTTCTACATCAAGTTTGCTAGTAAGGCTTCTGTCTCAAGACTAAGACTAACTTTTGAAGACTTGAAAATGGGATCCCCATAAGCTTATAAGCTCTTCTTACAGGAGCTGCACCAATAGGCTTTTTCGCTTTTTCCAGGCTGTCAAAAGACAGTTGTCCTGACTAGTACTTTGTCTAAATCCTGCATCTAAAAATAAATAAAAATGATGTATTTCAAAGTGCAAAGTTGCGAAAGTCATCTGAGTCGAAAGTCTTAATCGCATACTTCAAGATATTCGGCACTTACCTTCTAATTTGCGTTGACGTAAAATTACATCAAGGCAAAACCTGGTGGTGCTGAAGATGTCATTTACGCATCGCTCGCTAGTGCAATGTCGTGGATATGAGGGCGACTCCCAATGCCCACTGACCCCGATTACCCCATTCTCCCCTGAAGTGATGAAGATTACACTCTACGTGCGTAAAATGTTATACATTCCAGCATTATTTGTCATTACAACAACACTCTAGAACAATTCCAAAAATATTTTCTACGTAATACAAGTTAAGGAACTTCTATTATAGGGGTTTTTACAAAATAACAAACAGCTCTTTATATTACCAGAAGGATTGCGTCAATTGACTGTAAACAAAGCAACCCTCATTGTGTGAGCCAACCGTGAAATATACCATAACATTGCACTCATATATAAGGCTTTATTTTTAATACAACAAGTCTAGTCTTTGTTTCAGCGAAGTGACAAAATGTTGGGAACGAAGTTAACTTTTGCTTTTGCTATCTCTATTATGGTAAGTTCTATGATTATGGTATTATACGGAAATAACAGTAGATTGTCCCGCTGCCGCACGGACGTTTTTACAGCGATTGCCCCGCGGGTCGAATGACGCTAAAGCGGCTCTTGGGACTTAAATGTTCATGAAAGACTACCAAATGTTATGATTTTTATGTATGTTTGCTAGTAGTTAAACTGTAAAAGGTTTTCTCTTCTTTATTAAATCATGATTCTAGTGTAGCGTCATGTTGCGCTAAACTTTGAGATAGCGAAAAAAGGCGGTCTTGTATATATTGACTGCCTCATTGGTCTAGTGGTTGGCATGTTCGACACAGACATGAGGTCTTGGTTCGAGTCCCAGGTCGGGCAATCGATATTGAGTTTTCTATTAAGATTTTCTCGATATTTGCCCAAAGTTGGGAAAAATTTGGCGGTGTGATCCACCCCCGTGGCTCGGAGAGCCCGTTAAGCCGTCGGTCCTGCGCCTGATCTCTCTCCGGTCGCGTTGGATTGCCATGACATCGGACTATAAGAGTGAAGGAATAGAGTACCTTGTGTACTATGTCTGCCAATCTGCATTGGAGCAGCGTGGTGGGTCTATGCTCTAAAAACCATATGAGTGAGGAGGCCTGTGTCCAGCAGTGGGACGTTAATGGTCTGCTACTTTCCTTACCTATGATTATTCATTATCGAGTGCCTTCTTCTGTCTTATTCTTTTTAATTGTATGTAATTACGACCGTTTCACTGCTGTATATTGTACGCTATTGACGTGAATACGTCTTTGAAATCGCGTCCATAGGGAGGCAATGAAAAAAATATATAATAATAAAATCGGGGGATACAGTTTGGTGTTGTAGCTACATATTAATCATCTCCATCCGAAATTTAATTACACCACTGGATAGCTAAAGGATCAAAGAATTTATTACGCTAAGTAAGGTCTGTAACACATTGCGCGCGGCGAAGAGGGAAGCCCCTTTACGAGACGTATTCACGGCACACTCCATTTTTTCCAGACATCTTGCCCTCTAGGATCAATTTAGAGTACTCAAATAAAGATCCTCTTTGATAATGTCGGAAAAAAGTAACTGTTGTCCCCACGATGGACATATTAAGCAATTGCCTTGTTTGAGTACCTAAGCATTTAAAAATAATTGGTTCCAAGTAATGTTAAACATTTTCCTCCGTGCCCAATAGTGTTGGGAATAATAACATGAGCTTTGCATTTATTAGAGGACACAATTTTATTACCAAGAAATTATTATATAGTTCTATAATACGGATTTAACGAAAACATTTTAAGAATATATTTACAGTTAAAAAAGATCATAAAACTAAGTTAAGCATTTCGTTTCGACCGAATGAGCATGAGCAATGACGAATCCGGTCAAGTTTAAAGGCGCTATAACAGCGTTTTAATTGGATGGAATTTAAAAAAATTGTAGAGAAAATTTCCTTCAAAGACCATCTACAAAATTGGTCAGAGGTTAATGTTTTTGTAAAGTGTATAAAAAAAGATTTAGAGCAAAACAGAAAACTTCTATAGAAATATTCTCACTTTTTTGCTTATAACTTCTTTAATTTTAAATTTATGTCAAAATGTTATATGAACATATTTGTAGGCAAAGCGATTTATTACAAGTAATGTTTTTACGATTTCTTGTAGGATGCATAGTTTCTGAGATATCGTGAAAAAAGTGTTGGCACCCCTTTTTCGAAGATGGCGGCCGTGGGATAAGGACGGCAACCCCACAAACTTGGGGTTAAGCTTCTATTGACCCCCACACATGCCCCAAAAACAAAATCGCGTCTCAAATTCAATATTCGATCCTTAAATTGTAACATGTCAATGAACTTTATGTCCTGCCGTTCTTTCTGAAATAGTAATCATGATATTCATTTCATTTCAGATTTTAGTCATCATTGCAGATAATACAGGTAAACTTTCCGTATTATAATTCAGATATTGAGTTAGTTTTGCATATATACGGTGGTTAATTAGCTTTAATAAACACAGTCTACTGATATAACGAAAATTTCGTCTTTAAACTAATTTGATGTGATGTTATATTTACTGAACGTTAAATGTCGTTATACCAAATGAAACAATACTGACAAAGAACAACGTTTTACAAAAGATTAGGACCTCTTCATTATGTAAATGTACTTCTACTTGCTGGTTCATAACAGGAAAGAGGGTTTTTTGTTGTTGTGTGTTTTCAGGTTACACATACCCCAAATTTGCTCCCAGAATATGCAAATTTTACAATGATTTTTTGCCGAAATTCACAATAATAGACTGAAAGGCACAATCAATCGCCTATTATTTTCTTTACAGAGATAAACCTACTGATACTTGGCAAAGGGTCGGACCCGTTACTAGAATATCGTAGTTTTTGTCACTTAACCATCATGGTGATTAACAAGCTTATTATATTATTAAAAAGATTAATTAAAAACGAATAAATATTAGACATTAAGATACGAATGAAATATAAATGCATTGTTCACACGCCGACAGTCAATGCAGCTCCGGAGCCCTGCAAGGAAATGATGCACATGTTCAGAAAACCAGAAAAAATTATGAAACCGAAAGAAGAAAAGCCTAAACCTGTGGAACCAGCGAAGGATAAAAAGAAAGAAAAACTTCAAAAATTGGAAAAATGTAATAATATTTTGTTATAATCATTAACATTAAAATTAACGCTTTTTGATTAAAATACCGAGTTTTTGAAGTGAATCTTCTTTAGGCGCATTAGAGTAAAGTTTTTACGCATGAAACGCGTGATTAAAGTCACGAAGATGTGCAGCGTTTTTATGCTAATTCGTTTGAAGATTAGTTTTAATATATACAAATAACATGTGACATTTTAATTTACCACTCATTATTTATTAATTAAATATAGTATTTTCCATAAAATATAGAATAAAAATATTTCATAAATTGAGAAAAAACACGTGGCACTTTTATTCACAATTCGTTGTTGGAGATTTCAATAAAGTATTTGTATTAATTTTCGACACTTAATATTTTAATGACAATTAAATTCCGAACATAGCTTCCTTTGCCCTCCCTTTAAATCTAAAATTTTTGAGTTGTGTAAACATAAACAAGACTTAAATACTAGTTTGCCAAAGAAGTTTCACTTCTGACACGTGTACTTTGTGCGCACGCACTTTTTTGGATATCTGTAAATATGCGGTTAAGCCAACATAAATGAAAACGTGTGCATCTCTGAACCATAGAAGTGATAACTTAAACTAATCTAAGTTGAGCTATTATTATTATAAATTGGTTAACGTGAGAAACACTTAGATTATTATATATTAAGGAAAGTGGAAGTGTCTATCCGAAATACTGTTAGTGATTATTGTTATTGCTCTTTTTCAATCATTGTAACTCTGGCATTATTATAGATCCGATAACTGATATTTTATCAAGTTATTTGTTACTCAAAAGTTATTTTTTCCATAGACTACATATTAGGTACGATGTTTTTATAACACAGATGTAGTATATAGAGATACACAAAATGAAAGACACTGACTATGAAAAATAGGTTAAAATATCAAAGTAAAGACGAGGCTGCATTATCTAGAGGCTTAGTTATTTTTATTAAAAGGGTCTGTCAAATAGTTTTATGCCAATCTCTTATTAAATAGTTTTATTATGTAAAATTTATATAAAGTCCGCTCATTCCACAGTAAAATATTTACAATAACGTAACAACCATCATTCGGATTGCAGTTACTTTTTTACTTGTTATTTTATCAGTAAAGTAGCAAATATGGCATATGTTAGTTATCTCATCCTTAAATGTTAGCGATGGGTAAGAGTGAGAAAAGAGGAGCCTGCTCAAGGGAAGCCAGTCAGACTGACGCCGTAACGCGTTACGTAACGAAGCAGTTTACCCGAAGAAGTTGTCAATATTAAATACTTCAATATTAAATACTTTGGCAATCAAAAGCAATCAATTCATAGATTTTCTCCAATATTTTTCTTTTAAAACATATTTACATTGTTTCTGAACTATATATTAATGGAAATGCATTTTTGTTTCAGTTTTCGAAAAACTACGTAAGTATCGATCTATTCATTACGATTATTATCAAACCAGGGTTAAATGGTAGTTTATATACTAAATTCAGAAAGTACACGCTGTAACTTTTTAATAATTGTTTCAGTTGCAATGAAATAACATGAAACGACTGAAGATTGAAGCAATTTTCCTAATAATTTATACACTTTATATTACATACATAGATTTAATACTTATTTTATTTAATACATAGTAAAATATATAATATACATTTTAGTATTGCGATGTCTTTTGTTCTCTTTTAATAAACGGGATAAAAATTATTCTGTGATAAATTGCTTTTAAATAAATCTTGCCGAGCCAACGTGCCTTAATAATATATTGAGACTTTGTTTGAGATTTTAGAGATTACTTATTGTATTTTTTAGAAAGTTATTAACCCTCTAATTTGATTATTTATTTGTACGTAGTAGTTTTGCTATCGCCAGTGAGATGTCATTAATACGACTTCTGGAATATGTATCAATCCTTGTAAAAATGTTATATGCATATTTAATTTAATATAAGATAGTTTTTTTTTTACTTTTTGTGGATACCATTTTGTATGAATTATCTAATACTTTGTAGAGAATATATTTTAAGCTAACCTTGAGCCTTACTACGTACGTTGTTTTAAATTTAAGAAATTATTTTGTGAGAATACAATAATCAGGCAACTCTTGCTGAAATATTTAGAAATTGTATTGTTAGAATACTTATTTTATTTAATACGCTTTGTAATTACAATGTGAATTAAATATATAGTCAATATTGTATTACTAAACAATCGAAGTCTTAAACAATTTTCTAATTTCAATCAGTACACCAAATGTTGCCACCGGACGTAGAACCCACAACAGAGAAACCCAAAGAAGTCACAGACGATTTCTTCGAAGAATACATTACGTTTTTGAAATATTTATGGAATATCTAACATGTACACGAAGGACATCAGGTAAATCGGAAATACACATTAAAATAACTTAATTATTAAATAAATTTTCATTCTTTTTAAATGATGCATTTTTTGTTTACATCCAAAATTATTTTAAGAACATTTCTTCTTATCACTATAAAATGAAACTAATTTATAGAAATATGATATTTTTTTAGGAAGGTATGATGAGTAAAGGTAGTTATGATTTTCGTATGTCATAATCTTTTTTACAGAAGGGCTACAAATGTTATGAGTATATGTGCGAGCCCCATTGAATAATTAACATATCCGTTATTTGCTACTTTACTGTTAAAATAACGACTACCGAAAATGTTATTACGTTATTGTCAATATTTTACTTTGGAGTGAGGGAGTATTATAACACAAACATTTTATTAATATGTTCAAGAGTAGACAATTTTTGTATTTTATAGTATAGATACTTTTAATGGGAAACGCTAAATAAGCTTTTAAATCATTGAACCTCGTCTTCAGTTTTAGATCCTAATTAACAAGTTTTTTTTTCATAGAAAGTGTCTTTCTATATTTAGTGTATCTCTACATAGTACATCTGTGCTATCAACTCTTATCTAATATGTAGTCTACGGAAAAATAATTTATCAATAACAAATAACTGTAGAAAATAACTGTTATTGGGAGTTATAATAACGCCAGTGTTACAGTTATTGGAAAATAGCAGTAACTCCCATGCTTAGTACGGAGTTCACCAGTTCACCAGAATAGCCGTTGAATGTGGTTACAGCTTAAAGAAAATGCGAAGACTATCGGCGTGTTGCTCTCAAATTCCTCATTTATTCGAAACAATTTCAATTTATTTTATTAGCCCACGCGGAATGGCCAGTTCGTAAAAGTTTTTAAAACGGCTAGACTGATTTTGGTTTTGAATTATTTATGGAAGTCCAAAGAAGGTTTAATATGCGAGTAAATATGGAATATAATAAAAACAACAATTTCACTTTTACTTAGAAACTATACCTACCAGTCAAACATTTTAGCGTCCTGTCGTTTAGAAATCAATTCAATTTAAGCCATTTAGAAATCAATTCAATTCAAAAGAAATTGTCCAATTTTTTTGACTTTTGTATGTCAATTGTTTTATCTTCGTCCCATCGTATATTAACAATCAACTATAATAAATAAAAAAATAATTTAAAAAAAAAATAGTGAAAGTTTGCGCACGAGGGTAAAATTACAGGATAAAAGGCGGTATTAGAGCGTCACGTTTTCATGGCTATTAGTTTGAAGGATAGGTAGTTGTAATGTAGGCATTTTAATTAAAATTTGTTTTTTTGCGATTTTAATAAATGCTTTGTATTAATTTTCGATTGATAGTTTCATGACAATTAAATTCAACAAATTCCTAACATATCTTTTCCCTTTAAGTCTCGGAAATCTAAAGATTTAAATTTGTATAAGTATCACTTCTGACATGTGTACTTTGTACATATGCCCTTTTTTATTAATCCTGAAGCGGTACGAAGTCAACTACTATTTGAAACAATTTTAAATATAACAAAAATGAAACTCTTAATCAATTTATATTAATTTAATCAGACTCATTTCACAATGTAAACTGATAACACACTATTCATCTTATAAGATCGGCCGCCGAACCTAAAGGCCAATCTTATAACACAAACACACATTCACCGACACACAGTGCCGTATATAAATAACAAATAAAAACTGAGCGCATCATTATATACAAAATCCGTACACCGTAGGCCAAACGCGCCCGGATGGGGAGACATTAGTCACAAGGTTAGATATTTTACGGCCTTGAATTCTAATCCTTTACAACCAAATGTGGAAAGATTGCCAAGCTGACTGGAAAACATTGCATATGGGCTGTAAGGTTTTTTAAATTGTTTTACAGCCCTGGGTTCTAAGCTTTAAAAAAGATGGAAGATAAGGTTGCCAAACGCATTTTGAACATCACCGTTGTTACCACTTTGTACTGAGTGTTAAAGTATCGGAAACGACACCTGCCGGACAAGCCAGCGGCGTGTAAAATTACAATGTATTGATTTACAATACTATTCAATGTTATTGCATATAAAGAAAAAATATATTGTAAAAACAAATCATAATTTTGGCAACCCTATTCATAGCAATAAGTCACAATGTAACGTCACGAGCAATATACATACTACTTTCATAATTTCATAATTAAACTGTACGCATGCAATCATTCTCTCGATAGGATTAAAAAAATACAATATGACGTCACTTGACAAATAACCCTGTGTATTAAGTGACAGCTGACATTCCCTAAGGTAGAACGCACATTGATACACCATGCCATTAATTTATAATATGTCCAAATCAAATTGGACAAGACAGCCAGCAAAATCATTTTTTCTGGTACCGTGAACAATTTCTTTGTAGATAATAGAGAAATTTTAACTTAGCCTTGTATCTAGTCATTTTTGCTGACTCGTACTTAATTAAATATTTCTTTTTGGTAGAACATTTCTCCAACCTGTTGGTAAATGATTTAAACTTTGGTTGTATTTATAATCATTTCTTATAAAAAAGAAATTTAAATTTGCAATGATTTTTGCCGACCCTGCCTATTCAAAACTGTTCAGTTTTGTCTATCATTTTTGCTGGCTCTATCCAGTCAAATCTCAATTATACTTTGAGACTTCGCTGGCCTAAAGACAACAGTTCTTGCAAAACATTTTGCTGACACGATTGTAATGGCACGATATTTATACAATGAACGGATAATAAAATTAATATATTTCGAGTCACACGTGCTATAAAGGCTCCACTGATACACAATTAAGGATATAAAAGCATCGCATCGCATCGGATTGGTTCTTGATATACCCGCGCCTCTTGTACCCGTCGGTACACAATGTCTTTGTACAAACACTAACACTCTACAGCTCGTCGTGTTCCTCCTGCAAAAAAAAAATTAATTGTATAAAATATATCTAGACATAGAAAGAAACATAATTAACTATAGTTACATTAGTAATTCTTGCATAACTATAGTTTTAATCCTAATTATGAAAACTGTTTTTCTGTCTTTGTAAAACACTTCCGAGACTCCTAGTCCTAGTGTACCAGACTATAAATGCTTTTAATTAGGTTGGCCCAAAAATATCCTAACAAACTTATACTGTAATGTTGACATTATAAAACATACCTACTACATAATAGTCTATAGTTTTTATCTTCACCATATAAAGAAATCAGATCCAAAGAAAACCCAACAAAGTTATACTATAATGCCAACATTATAAAACATTTACACAAAGTATAGTTTTTATCTTCTCCAAATAAAGAAATGGGGTACAAAAAACCTAAGAAAGCGATATTGTGCTGCCAACATTGTAAAACATGATTACATAATAGTCTCTAGTTTTTATCTTTTCCAAATAAAGAAATTTGGTCTAAAGAAAACCTAACAAAGTTCTATTGTAGTGCCAACATTATTAAACATACCAAACAGAGAAAGCAACTCTGTCAAACCTTTAACTGAAAACTCAAAAACTAAACTAGCATTTGAAACTTACCGCAGGAGCTGCTATTCCCTCTGACGCTGCTTCATCATCAAGATCCTCATCATCCTCATCTTCATCAGGCTTCTCAGCCTTCTCCTTCTCCCTTTCAGCCTCGTCCTGTTCGTTCTTCATCTTCTTCTCACCTTCCAAGGTCTTCTTGAGGTCCTCTCCGCGCGCCTTAGCCACTTCCACATCGTCGGTGACCAGGATATTGTCGAAGATGGTACCAGACTTCACTTGCCACAAGTCAAGACCGACGGCGCAGATCTCCTTGCGCAAGTATAGGTTCTTGTCTTCGGTATATTCAGGGTTGTCAATCTCGGGGTGTATCCATGCACCTTTGAAGGCAGGGTTGTCAATCTGAAACGAACATAAATTTTATATAAAAAGTATACTCAGAATAGCAAAATTTGCTGCTACAACACCACCTATATGGCTTTTTGCGAAAACATTCATTGTAAACCATGTGTATGCCATATTGCAAAATATCAGCATAGTGATAGGCAATAAAATACTTTTTTATAAAAATATTGATATAAACAGGATATACTCCACTGGGATAGTTTTACACATATTTGATGGTATTCTATTTAACAAACATGTTCCAGTGGAAATCCCATTAAAATTCTATTTACTTTTATATAGATTTAACAAGCCTTTTTGAATAATTTTCTTTCTGTGAGTAAAGAATCTACTACAGATTAAAAAAGTGTTTTCGAATATTTCGAGAAATAAAAATTTTCTTTAGAGATTCATAAACAAATATATTAACTTTTACGCATATATAACTGCACGCTTTGAATTTTTTATTTAGTCTACTTCCTATTTAGTTAAATGGCAACGACCGCACTCGTTGACTCAACAAATTGTCATTGCTACTACGTGTAAGGCAAAACGTAACGGGACATAGGGCAATGAACTATGCAACATGTGTCAATTTTAATTATGATATACATGTATTTGTTCACACATATATGTAAATTAAATGTCTGTCTGCATTTAAGTTCAAAAGAAATGTAATTCGATTATCATTTAAATTTAAAGCAGTATAATTCTAAATTCTATTTTAATTTAATCATAATGAAGCTTAGATTTTAAAATTCCATGTTTTACTAACCTATTTCATGGATCTTTGTTGTCTGAAGTAAATAAAATATTATTATTATTCAAAGGTACACGTTTTATGTGTACCAGACAAATTATCTTTTTAATTGAATGTATCTGTCTGCATTTCAGTTAAGGAGAAATTTTATATGATGAATTTATAAATTAATATTTATTTTTGATATCAGAATAAAAATAAAATAAAAAGTAAAACAGTGTATTATAATCGAAACTAATTCTATTTAATCATACTATAGTAATAGTTTATCTTTATCATTACTTTTAGTAATAAATTAAATAATTATTTTTAATTAAACTGTTTATATATTCATTTTTTTTATTGATAAATAATTTGGTAAATCAAAATTCCTTAAAGGATATTTATACTTTTTGCAACTAATCTAGTTACCATATGAAATGGTATTGTCACTCATTATCATTTGAGACAGACAAACTTCTAAATTGTACATAGCAGCCTATTAACAACCCACTGCTAGGTACATGTCTCCTTAATAACAGGAGAGAGTTTAAGAGCACAGGCCCACCATGCTGCTCCACTGCAGGTTAGGGTTACCCATATTTTCCTTCATAGAAGAGCAATCAGTAAATCGTTTAACAAGCTAATAAAAAAAGACATTGATATAGAATATATATAAAGATATAATAAAATATTTCAATTACCTGCTTAGGTTGCCATACACCCTTGAAGTCGGGGTTGTCAATCATGGGTGGTTCCCATTCGCCGTCCATCTCATCGTCCCAATCTTCGGGTTTGGCGGCATCGGGGTCGGGGATGTGCTCAGGCTTGTCCCAGTCCTCGGGTTTCTGGTCATCAGGGTCGGGGATGGTGGCACGGTCGTCCCAGTCCTCAGGCTTCTTGGCTTCGGGGTCCTATAATCAAAGCACCATGTTAAACACATAAAAGCCATCTCTAGGTCTCCAGGTGGTAGGCAAGTATTTAAAACTTTCTACCATTATTTCATTTAGTGGATAGTTTTCCATACAGCATAATTTTGTTTTATAAAACCATTATACAGAATTTATAAACATATTTACTTAAATAGAATGTTTTATAAAATAAAGAAACAAATATTGTAAAAATAATATTAACATGTTTGTAAATAAAGACAACCCATAGCACTTGCTTGTTAACTAGCTAACTATTGCCAGCTGCTTTTCTAGACTATATGTAAGTCGTTTTAATATGTATTTATATAATTTATAAGGCGCTAACTTCCATGCTTCCTGGTTTCTGGGATTCTACAAGGAACAAGTTAGCGTCGGCCAGAGTGAGTGTGCTTTCATTGTGAATCAGCATCGTTATAGCCCTAACTGCGAGTCATCAAGGGGGCTCACACTAAGAGTACTAGCAATGAAAGATGTCCAAACAATTTCCGGGTTAAATATTACTTATAATATTTTAATTAACAATCAAGTTTTTGAGAATATTATATAAGGTAAGTAACAGCCCATTAACGTACCACTGCTCGGCACAGGACTCCTAACTCATACGAGAGGGTTTTTAGAGCATAGACCCACCACGCTGCTCCACTGCGGATTGGTAGGCATAGTACACAAGTGTACTCTCTTTTCCTTCACTCTCATAGTCCGACACGACCGGAGAGAGATCAGGCGCAGGACCGACGGCTTAACGTGCTCTCCGAGGAACGGGGGTGGATCACACTGCCAAATTTTTCCCAACTTCGGGCAAATATTGAGAAAATCTTAATAGAAAACTCAATATCGATTTCGAATTGGCCCGTACCTGGGACTCGAACCCAGGACCTCATGTCTATAGTCGCACATGCTAACCACTAGACCTATGGCGCAGTCTATTATGTCTAAATTATAAAAACGTCGTAATTATTATTTTTGTACTTTACGAAAACTTGTAAATATGGATTAGGGAGGGCGGGACCAAATTACTTTAACCCACAGCCCATTATATAATCAAGGAAGTATTCATATGTCCTACCCGTACTCTTTGTTTATGATTGACGTATTTATACGTCTCCCGTCTCGTTTTAACAGTTTTCTATAAAAACTACGATTCATATACACAATAAATTCGTTCACCAGAGTAAGGCTACTTTGGAACAGACAAACACCACAAGACTAAATTTTTTCTAATAACTCAAAATTTAAAAGACACTTAAGCTATTACGTGATACGTTAAATAAAAGAGCAGTTTAATAATAAAATACAGTTATAATTTGTATACAAACCTTGATCTTCTTGGGTGGCAGGAAGTCCCAGTCGTCTTCTAAGTTACCACTTTCAACTTTCTCGTTGTCAATGAGAACTTCGTACTTGTTGTCTGGTTTCACCACTAGAGTGTACAAGTGGGTGTACACGTCGTCCTTGCAACGGATGTCCTTCTTGATCAGCTGATTCTTGCCCTTGTAACTGAAGATAACATGTACCTGGGAAAACCATATTAACATTCATAAACAAAGTAATTGAAAACAATTATATAGCTTTTTTAGAAAGTATAGGACATGAAATGTGTTTAACATGTAAAATGCATTTGGGACAACATATTAAAGATTCTCATTCTTAAAAATGTTTATGTAATTGAGAAGCTCATATACTATTTTTATAGAAATTTAAAATATCTGTAAACTAAATCATTAATAACTTCATTTTGTTATGATTTATAAGAGCTATCGCAATAAAAAATAATTTATAGTTTGAGAATAAAATTCATATGTATGTATTAAAAGTAAAGATGTTTTCACAATACACGGTTTTACCGCGCGTTTTATATATTTTTGGAAACAAAATGTTATATGATACATAATTATAAAGCACAATTCTACGAAATTCCATGAAAACATGAACCTTTGAAACTAAAAATGGAATATATTTGTTATTTATTGTTATTAATTTAAAAAGAGATATCAAAATTATACATAAAAGTACACAAAGGCGGCCTTATCGCTTGGAACGATCTTTTTCAGACAACCTTAGGGACAGTAAAGGATAAGTAAAGCGCCTGAAAGTAAAGGGTAAGTGCAACAGAACAACCTATTGTATATTGAAATAATATATACCAGTCATTTTTACTAAAGTAGGAATCAAAATAGAACTAAAACAAAAAAATCGTACAATAATAGACTAGTAACAGTATAGTATGAAAGTCATTGAATGCACTGAACTAAAACGAGATTATATTTGAATGGAGCAAAGAAAGTGAACGACCCTTTCACATTTTACACTCACGAAAAAAGTCTTAACAGTTTTATAACTAAATTGCAACTTTCGTTGATAACGCGACGAACCGCGAAAATTCCATTTCGGTATTTTTAAATTATGTAAGCACTATGCAAACTACTTTCGTTAACATGTCATGAATAAATGTAATCATTAAACTATTATATTGTCGATTATTACTAAGGTAGTTAAACTCTAAAAATTGTCTAAAATCTATTTATTAAAATGTAAACGCCGGTAAAGTCGATTTGTCAATGTGCCACGAGAAATTATGTTCTTCTAAATCATCAAATATCAGTTCGAATTTAAAGTTATTTTCTTTATCAAAAAATTAATGTTTTTAACAAATACACCGTTATTATAAATTACAAAAATAGACAAGTTCAAATAACTAGACATTGTTTATACATACACGATTAAAATATATCTTTTATTTGACTGATTACGAATAAATAACTAAGCGTTTAAATAACCAGTGTGAAGAGAGCATATGGATAAGCATTAACACCTCACCAAAATAATTAATCAGGAAAACAGCAAATATTTATTCCATTATTTATTAACCAACTCCAATACAATGCATACTAATGACTGATATGCCCTCATTATTGCTTAGTGATATGCAATAATTAACATTTTGAAATGCTGATGGAAAAAAATAATTACATTGTGTAAACAGATATACTTTTTTAATGTCGACTATTTCCTTTCCTATTATTTAACAGCTTTTTTCATTATTTAAGAGATGAACAATTTTATAATTAAAGTAAAACTACCATAGATTATAAAGAATAAAATAATAGACAACATTGGTCTTTGACAGAAAGTATTTGGCGGGAAAAGACAAAGGGCAATTCATGACATGTCTTCGGGGAATAAAATATAAAAGTTTGATAATATATGTATGTGCAATAAATAATTTGTTAAAACAAGACGCCTAATAGGATCATGTGTTTAATTTTATAATAAACAGTTTTACAGATAAATATACAAAAGTAAATAGTGGTTTGACGGGCACTGTTATATAACCTTTAACGGGTAAAATTTCAAGTATCCCATTTTCAATATACGATACGAAAACTCGATTTAAAGATTTTCCTCAGTATTTTTTATTATATTATAGTCAAAGCAATTTTGGTCAAACTTTCAAAAGCACGTTGCAATGATTTGTATGTGAATAATGTAGAGGACATAAAGTACAGACAACAATGTATACGAACCTATTATATAGAAAGTGCATATTATACGTCCAGATAAATCAACACATCGTACACGTATTAGTATTTCACATGAATTTAACATTAATAATAGTATCTATTTATTCAATGCCAATGCGGCATGCAATCACGCTTTCCACAACAAATAGACAAGCCATTTTATTGTAACATCAGTTTCATATTTCCTGTTGTGGAAACAGTGAATGTATGAAACAAACAAATACTGGTAATACATACATTATACATTTCAAAGCATTGTTAATCTCATACTAGGGTGTAATGGTGTATTAGCTTTGCTTGCAGATATCCAGGATTCGATTCCCAAAACGCGGAAATTGTATTTTTTAATATGTCTAGGTCGTGGTTATTTGCTGTTATGCTGTGTTAGACATGATTAAGGAATAAATTATGCTACCATATTGGACTTTATCATCAAGCAGAAATAACAACATCTGTCTGTGAATTACAGCAATTTTTAGCATGGAAACCATTTTTCATATGCTCCTGTCTGTCGCGGTTTCACGTCAAAACTACTGAACCAATTCGTTCCAAACCTATACGAGCGTTTCTACGAGCTGTTTTGAGAAGAAACCGCATCAAAATCATTTAATTAAACAACTTTGGAAAATAATCATGAGTTTGCATGTAAGTCATGTTGGATTATATCTTGAAGGTCTTTTAGTCAGAAAGAAATAGTAATAATAAAAATACCAATGTAACTCTATCTGTTGCGATATCACGCCAAAACTACTGAACTAATTTAAATGAAGTCTGGTACACAGATAGTCTAAAGACTGAGAATGGATATAGGGAGTGAAAGTATCGTCATTTTTAGAGCGAAAAACTTATTTTTTAGGCTGTACATTCAAAGTTTGTAAAGGTTTTACCTCCAAGGGTGTAAAATAACAATCCTTACTAATATTATAAATCCGAAAATAAGTATATATTTCTGTCGCGATTTAACACAAAACTACTAAACGAAATTTGATTAGATTAGATAGTCTGGAGTCTTAGGAAGGCATTTATAGATATGTGTCCTATTTTTAAAATAATTATTAAAATTGCTGCCCAAAAATATTATTCCACGAAGACGAATTTACGGAGACAGCTAGTAATGACTATATTTGAAAATATGACATACTCAGACTACTCATTAAAAATATAAATAGTCACATTCATATAATATAAAAAGATGTATTCTCTACTTGAAAACCTTGAGATAATTTCCTTGAAGTCAGTGTTTTTATTATTATTTTTTTTATTCATATGTACCTTATGGATTAACTTAAAAACTTCCAAGGTTTTTAAAAGTATACTCGTTTTGGTTCTTTGCACAAGGCATTAACTTGAGCAATTAATTTAAAAATCATATTTATGATTACAGTAATTTATGGATTTTTATGAGTAATACGAATGTGGTGTAATATTGCGTAGAAAACTCAAAAGTCGTAGTTTAACTACAGAATTTTTGTTGACTATGTAGCTATATTATTATAATCTATTACGTTTGTGTCTCTGTTCGATTAGTTGATATTATAGGGAAGAATACATTTTACACAGGAAGAATAGGGGTTAAAGAACAGCAAATTCCAGCTGAAAAAACTCTATCCGTCTCTTCACGTCGAAATTACTAAACAGATTTAAATAAAATTTGCTACACAAATAGTCTAGAACCAAAGATAGTACATAGGCTACTTTTTAACATAGGCACGGTAGTTTCCCATATTCCCACGGGATCCGGATATAAACGAAATTTATTGAGAGATTTCCTTTACCAATCACTCTTTGACTTGACATGATGACTTTTTCTCGCGACGTATACTTGCACTAATAACGGGATAACAAAATCAAGAACTACGCGAGTACAACAGCTGGTATTTAATACATTAATAATGTTATTACTGCCTACATTACAATTGTTGGGATCCTTTAAATAATATAGAATAAATAAGGAAGATATATAGCATTTTGTTTAAATAATTATTGCATTGTATACTTTTATTTCCGAAATTTCAACCGAAATTAATTTAGCAATAAAGTACTTAAAGGTCACTAGTATATTTTCAATAAAATGTAATTGATAAACAAATATGATATGAAAGAAATTATTATATACGGCGAAAGGAGTTGCAGTCCAATGAATCACATATGATACAAATTCATGAGTCATATTTATAAATATAAATAGTTTCAACTAATATAAAGTTCAATCAGTTTCTATTAAAATAAAATATGTGCAAATGCATTGATATACGAGGACAAGGGAATTATCAATGTCACATTTGGTATCCAGTTTAAAAGGCTACTAATTTCATAATTATGGTAATCATATATTACCATGGTATACTACATCAAAGACAAAACTGGATGCTTATGTAAAATATGATTGAATATCAGCTAAACTGGTTTTAAGCCTGTTCAGCCACCCAATAATGGATACATAAATTATACAGATATATAGAAACTGTTTTATATAATTTAAACAGTTAAAACACTTCATGCACTTAAATGTTTTAGGATCTTTTTCTATACAATTTAAACATTAAGAACCTACTAATCCACTTTAAAGAGATCCTATAACTTTTCTAATATCTCAATAAAGTATTACAGATTAAAAAATATTTAAAACCTGGAGAAAAATGAGTTATTAGGCTGTGTTATAACTTTATGATTATATAAAACATACTCAAGTTATTTTTATTTGGTGACAAAAGTGGATACAAAATACATACATGATAATTATCAATATGACTTTCATACAGATAAATTCAAAATATTACTCAATAGACTTTATTAATTAATATTTTATGACATGACACAATCTTTTCAAACTAATAATTAAAATAGACCTGATATTATTGTTATACTTCATAATTAGCTGATACAGTAAAAAAGGTAAGAGAAAAGCTAGAAAATTTTCTATTTATGTTTGTTACATTAAAAATACGAGTCTATTTGGTGTAGTTTACAGGTAACATAGATATAGTGACATATAAAGAGTCTTCAAAAAGTGTATAAACTCACCTTCTTGGTGCCAGGACCGCAGATATCGGGTCCAAACATAATTTCGTATGGAGACTCTCCGTGCATGTCCTTTTGATCTAACTTGCAGTCAAATACTTTGAGGTAACCACCCCCGCAGTCAATGTCCTGTTCATGCTTGACGGAGAACTGGATAACCAGGTCTTTGTTTTCATTCGAGAATGGCTTGAACTTGCGTGAGAGGGCGTAGAACCTCGCATCCTCAGAGGTTTGTAGACCTAATTAAAAAAAATTGTAACGATCTAATCTATAGAAAGCTAAATGAAATCAGTTTGCTGTGAGTTCTTCTGATTGTAATATATGAAAAAAGTATATATGACTATATATGAATTTAACTGTAACTGAAGTTATTTAGAGGTACAAATTAAGAAAATTGATATATTCTAACAATCTTCTAGAATGTGTTTCTAACGTGGACTGCGTGTGAATTAGAAAGGTATTTACCTTTATCTTCTTCTGGGTCATTGTAGAACTTTCCAGCAGTTAGCTTGAATACTCCGAATTCTTTGCCGGGATGTTCGCTATATATCCAATTAGATTGCCATGAATCTGAAATTGGACCTTGCTTTAGAATCAAGCCGGCATTCAGTGTCGCCCTCAAATAATCGATATTTGCCATTATAACCACTTCATATCTTAATAAACTTACCATCAGGGAATTTCTCTTCTAAATACACATCACAATTTACAGAATATAAAGCCAGCAGGCTGACTAGAGGTAATAAAAGCGACTTCATTTTAGTGACACACCACACCTTCGCTTACAAGAGACTAGCCACGAATAAGTAACAAAATTTGCCGAATCAACTATTATTTAATTTCAAGTGATTTGTAGCGTTCATTGCTATTTCAACCGCACCTACCAAGTCTTGCTATGTTAGAGTGTGACAGGGATATGAAGTCGTGGATGTTACGAAATAAATGAGAGAGTCACAAATATCTAATGCAAGTAGGAGTAAAAAAGATAGAAGACTGTTTTATGACGTTGCGTTACGCAGACAGATGGAATCCTGTCATTGGCCAACGTTAGCAAATAGAAATTGAACACACTCGCTGAAATTAGCGATTCAAATGGCGGGAATATACGAATGGCAAAGCGGTCATTGCAAAATTTAATAAAAACTCTTTTGTAATAGCATTTTAAACTATATCAACATTTAAAAAAAAATAATTCCTATTATATTCCTTTTCTCTATAAGTTATTACTGTCTATAACTAAACTGCATATTAATAAAATATAATAATAAAAACATTGTTAAAATAAAGTCATCATTCACCAATCAGAATTTCACAAGACAGTAGAAAGAGATAAAGATATAGACGTAAAGAGATAAAAAATAAGGACAAAATAATTATACGTAGATATAAGTACGTGTGTTTAATTAAGAAAATAAATTGGTAAAATGTAAATATTTACATACTGATAATAAGAGTATGTAATTAAAAATTTGAATACTTCTAGAATCTTTTTTATT
Source organism: Elymnias hypermnestra (assembly GCA_015832385.1). Taxonomy (NCBI): domain Eukaryota; kingdom Metazoa; phylum Arthropoda; class Insecta; order Lepidoptera; family Nymphalidae; genus Elymnias; species Elymnias hypermnestra. The sequence goes on along the minus strand of JACTOM010000045.1, from coordinate 7,280,664 downwards.
TCAACTAACTATATTGTATATTTACACATATATTTTGGTATTATAGAATCCATACATCCAACCATTCAATGCCAGATCGAGAAGTTTCTTTTAAGAAAATGTATTTATAGTTTTTAATGGAGAATTTAAATGTTATGTGAACTGAAGAAAGTACTGTTACATTAATTAATTCTTAAAAACATTCTATTCTCGTCTTTTATCGCAGTGGGTTTGTTGCGAATGGAAATTTTAATTTTGCCTTTACATAATTTTAAGAAATATGTCAAGATCCTCCATTTACAAAAGGCATATTATAATGTTGAAGATTATTTAAACGAAAAAAATGTGTGAACCTGAATCTAGTTGCACACAAACTTAACGACATTGTAATCTACAATACTATATTATAACTGAGTAACTGCTGAGTTTCTTGTCGGATTCTTCTCAGCCGAATTAAGTTTTAAAACCGGCGGTATATTTATTACCAACGGACAGACTACTGATGATTCGCTTTTTGCTTTTGAATACGTAAAACAGTGAAGAATAGCTGGACCGATCTTAGCTATCTGTGATTTTATAGATTTGTCTTCGCCCTTAATAGCAAAATAATTATTTCAATATCAGAAAACTCACTGCGAAATCTCTATACTATAACTATTCTCCAAATTAACTTGGAATTTGTGGTGCCAATGTTCGCTTTGCTAGCAGAGGTCCCGGATTTGATCCCCAGTAGGACGATTTTAGGAAATTTTCTATCTGTCTATATCTTGGCTGGTAGAAGGCTTCGGCCGTGGTTAGTTACCACCTTACAGCGCCAAGCAAAGAGATTTGTGTTCTGGTACGATGCTATCTAGAAACCAAATGAGTTAAATTTCCTCTTACTAGAATAGCGCGCTTCCATTTTAGACTGTGTCATCACTTACCATCAGGTGCGTCACAATCAGCAATAAAAATGCTTTTCCTAGCCTTTTTGTCAAGCTTTGACCATCTTACTTCTCAAGTAAAGGAGTGGCTTCCCCGCACCGGTCGGCGCAGTGTAGACAGACTCCCCACAAGGTAGACCGATGATATAAAGAAAGTCGCCGGTAGACGCTGGAGCCAGGCGTGTCATTACGTGAGACCTTGTGGACGTCATTATGTCCAGCAGTGGACGTCCATCGCTTGAAGCGACGACGACGAAAGGGTACGTAAAGAAGTTTTCATCATACTTGTACCGACAGTACATGCTTTCGGTACTATATTGAGTAACGAAAGTGCTATATTGCTTTTCGATTAAATACATGCGCAATTTAGTGTCTATACGTTAAGTTTTCGACGCATGCGCGCTTGTTTTATATGTCAAAATATTTGTTTTGCTACGTCTTATTAATCTGTCAGTTGTAAAAAAAGATATCGATACACATGCTCTTTTTGTCTAGTAGACGCTCACTAACAACGGCTTACATCACGTTCCCACGGAATCCAGATTATAATAATGAAAATGCGGAATTGGGAACAATTATATATCTGTGGACTTTTTGGTTAGTCTATGTTTAGATTTGATTAATCTGTGATTTAGATTCTGGCGCGTAAGGGATGTTGACACAAAGCATGATAGATTGATTTATAATGTTTATTAATAATTATATGTTGAAGACAATCCATAATGTCTGGACATTACAAGAACTGAGAAGTCTTTAATTTATAAAGGATGTTTCAGAGTATACGATGAAAGTCAACGTAAAATATATTCAATAAACTAATAGTTGTTTGAATAACAATCGTGTCTCAACAAAGTAACTTATTATTGTATTTATTATATGTAAATAATTACTTTATTGTAATATACACTTGTACTGTATGTATTTCCGGTGTATTGGTATCGAGCCATAACTAAAATACAAGGCTGTTTAAAGAATATGTTATAAAACGATATATTTATAAAAGAAAGTAGTGTTACACTGTTTATAACTGAGGAATGCTGAACCGATTTCGCGGCCACTTGGTGGAGAGGTAGCTTTGAACCAGGTGAAGGACATAGGATACTTTTTACAACCGCACAATTTACGACTAAAGGTTTGCTTCGAAATATAAATCAACCAAAACTGTGTAGAGAAACTAGTTTGTTGGTAAGTAAATTGTTGAACAATGTGATTTACGCCACAATATTTGAAAGAAAATTCGAATTCAGATCAGGGCGCGAAGGAACTTTAGATTGTGAGTCGTTCTTTAATGTTATCATCAGTCATTAATTTAAATAATATATATAAAACTATATTTGACGATTCAAAAGTGCTGTAATAGGCCTACTTGAATAAAGATATTTTGACTTTGACTTTGTAGGTGAGGAAATTCTCATTCCGAGGATTCCAATGATCCCAGCCGATATTCCGTTTGAGTTTAAATGATTTCCAATTTGTCTTGCTTTGGACCTTTTTTATTCGCTGGGAAATGCTGTATTCACGCCGGTTGAAATATAAACTACCATCCGGGAGTGTGAGACTCGCTAGCTGTACCAGGTTACCCACTAAAACCAGCGGAACCATCTTCATCCAGGTCTTGGGGTCCAGATATTCGCGCATTTAGCTCTGCCCCCTCCCCCTCCTCTGGCGAGAGGGAGTATCGTCTGCCATAAGCTCCCTGTGCCTGTTTAGTGCCTTCTGTTATAGGAAGACAGCCTCGCAGAAGAAGGTCACTGCTCTGCGACCTGCCTCAACACCAAGCACAGCGTCCGCAATCAGCGATGTCAAATTGTGACGCCCCCAAGGCCTGAAACTGTGTGGTCTGAATCGAGAAAATCATGTTTTTCCCATGATCAATTATAGGTGGCATATTCACGAGTAGAAGGACCATCTGCGTTATTTATTCTTGCGCCTTTCTTTCACACTGGGAAATGCCTTACGCACCCCGTTTAGATAATGTCTAAACGGGGTTGTGGGACTCGATGGCAGTAAGCCAGAATACACAACTAAAACCAGAGGACCAGAGGATCGGTTGACGCAGTCTACTCTGGTACGGATAGGAAGGGGTTAGGAGAAGCGCAAACCTATCCCTCCTACCTCCCAACTTCCTGCTCCGGAGAACAGGCGCGTCTATTGAGTCCTAGTCTCTGCCTCTCATGTGCCTCCTTCAGCGTAGTAACAGATTCGCAGAAGGAGGCCACTGCCATCCACTCCCTTTCGCTAGTAAGTATGGCGCCAATTATACCCTCAAACGAAAGGTGGCTTGCGACCAACGAAGCCAAAAGATGCCGAAAAATGTCATCTATTAAAAGGTGTTTCACTGAAGAGTGCAACCCATGCACTAAAATGCATGTCCAATAGAGAATCATTAAAATATTGAATTTAACGAAGTTGAAATCAGCTAATATTAGATAATGTAAGACACCTTGGACAGAACCCGAGTTTTCTCTGAACAGACTTAATTCAGTTGCAGAAATGATGACGTGTATTTCAAGGCTGATATCTGTTATTTCAGTAGTGTACGTGTTAAATTGCTAAAAGACTAATTTACTTCACTGTTGTTTAGTTTTTATTCACAAGGTATTATCAACAGTACATATTTAATGTATATTTTGCATAGAAACATGTAGAAAACATTCAAAATATGTTTCTTTATTGCTGTGCCTTTAGACAAGATGATATTCTAATCACGTTAACGACAGTAGAATGCTTAAAAAATTAATGGGAATGACGTTTATATCGATACACAATTTATATTTATAAATCAATTGTAGTATTCTAGTCGTACGATGTAGCGTTATCCTAGTTAGAATGTCATCTTGACTAGGGGACAGGTAAGTAAGTCGCGGTACCCTCTAAACTCGGAAAATGCTAACTGTTTAAAAGTAATGGTAGCTTCTATTTACTGATATGATTGTATCTAGGTAAGACCAAAGCCCACAGGTAGACAAAAGGGATGTATTATCCCTTTTCTTTCTACTGGGAGTCGAACAAAGATAATTATGTTTGTATTTACTTGTCTGTACGAGTACATATGTATTTGTATTTATTTACAATATTTTGTATATATTATATATAATTGCATGTCTATTCATTTTTACACACCAAATATCTACTTTTTCATTTCTTTGGTGCTCTCTATCGCCAGAGTTGGCGGGAAGATATCGCTAATAATTGATAAAACCGCCCAATTGCACATTAAAAGTACCTAATAAAAGTAAAAAGTAAGTAGCAGCCCATTAACGTCCCACTGCTGGGCACAGGCCTCCTCACTCCTAGGAGCGAGGGTTTTAAGAGCATAGACCCACCACGCTGCTCCACTGCGGATTGGCAGGCACAAGTGCACTCTCTATTCCTTTACTCTCATAGTCCGATGTGACGGAAATCCGACACGACCGGAGAGAGATCAGGCGCAGGACCGACGGCTTAACGTGCGTGGATCACACCGCCAACTTCCCAACTTCGGGCAAATATTGAGAAAATCTTAATAGAAAACTCAATATTGATTTTGAATTGGCCCGATCCGGGACTCGAACCCAGGACCTCATGTCTGTAGTCGAACACGCTAACGACTAGACCAATGAGGCAGTCCAGACCAAGGAGGCAGTCACCTAAAAGTACCTAATACTGAGTAATTATACATATCTTTGTATAGTGGTGTTCAATAAAGTATATTATCTATCTATCTAAAGGACTTTCCCTTAATAAGCTAATACATACACGAACCATTTCGACGAGGCGATCAAAATAGCATACATTTGGTATTAAAAAGTATGTCAATCATTTCAACGGGTCATACTAAATTATGTTCTGATTAAACTAATCATATCAAAATCTGATTTGAAAATAAAGTCAAATATAGATAAATTGTTGATAATACAATCTAGAGAGATAACATATTTTTTCCTATTAGTGAAATGTTATTAGAACTTTCCGTTTCATTACTATCTTTTAATTAAAAAAAACTATCGCGAAGGAAATCTTTGTCAGGGAACCTGTATATCACGGAAATAATTCTGGGGTATGTTTATCCTGCACAGCCGCAGTAGGGCAGAGTGGTGGGTGTATGCTCTAAAAAACATCCTTCGTATGAGTGAGGAGGCAATCGGACTTTAATGGGCTGCTATTGCACTTTTACTGACTTAATATGTATAAACAGTGTACAAGCTTATATTATATTGAATCCAATAATTTGATGGTCTTGCTGACGCAATGGTGCTAGTTCTGGCTTTGCTAGCAAAGTTCCTTGGTGCTATCCTCGTTAAGGCTAATTAGAAAATTGCATTTTCTAATTTGTTGTCTAGAACGTGGTATAAAAGATGTAGTGACTAAAATTGAAAAAAGGTACTTATACTTAGATGGTTTCGGTCCATAGAGAGAGTGAATGAAAGGAGACTGATAAAAAGGATTTATTAAGGGAAAACCAAGGCGAACGTTTCTGGACCAAATCCAAGACATATTAAATACTAGTATACTAAAAGAGTACCCTAAACCGACGAACTTGTATGAAATGTCTAATGAGAATTAAAGTAGCGAAGGAGATATGCAAGGATCGTGGCAAGTGGAAGGATGTTGTCTCTGCCTACCCCTATGGTAATGAAGCGTGATGCTATGTATGTATGTATTTTCTAATTTGTCTGAATGAACCTTACCAGCAAAAACGTACCACCAAGCAAGAGATATATGTTCCTGTAGGATGCCGTGTAGAAACTAAAAGAGGTAAAGTATCTTATATCAAATTAGCGGGCTTCCATCTTAGACTGTGTCAGTCAAGGGTAGTACTTTCTTTTAGTTTTGCAGGATCCAGTAAAAAGCTGGTACCGCAGAATTGGACTGTCGTATGAACACGGTTGCATCCTGTTTTTTGACCATTCCTACGTTGGTTATCACGTGACATGAACGTGAATATTTTCCTAATATTCTATTAGTATTACAGGCGTCTTATGAGCGATTTGAGAAGAGATGAGTTGTAGCGGGGGCTGCCACCATTCCACTATTAGTATCCAGTGTCCAGCAAAAAACGAGTACGTATCCAGTTTCTAGTGACTGAATGGCACAATTCGACTGGATCGGATTTTATGCGGGATGCTCGTGTGAAGGCTAGAATATAAACACATTCGCCATCAAACCGGATCCTGCTGAAAAACTGTACTGACGTGTGAAAGGGGCGTTAGTCTATAGGAACCACTATGAAGTGAAACGTATGCTCGTTTCATATAAAAAGATGTCTTAATTACCAATTGTACAAAAAATCATAGTTACATAATATCTATTGCTCATGTTCAAAATAATAATCAATTAAAATTAATTGCCTATTGATTATCACAATTAGGGGTACACGGTTAAATATAATTAGTATTGTTTCTCATTATATAATGTAATTAAAGGTAATAATCGTTTTACTTAGAAGCAAATTTCTAATATTAGTCGGATTTCAGTAATATAAAAAACTAGCTATTAAGTGTAATTGAAAATTATGTCAATCCAAAACTGGATAATAACGTAACGCTTTCACAGAATTATTGAATCGCCATATTGTATTGTTTTAAAATCATAACATATTTTAACGTAAAAGATTATATAAAAGATATCCTTAACTGTTGGACTTGTTGTGGACTTGATTCAATACAAACACTAAATAAACATAATTTAAAGTAACTCTTTCTTTTAATTTCTATAGTCATATGTGTCAAAATTTTGTAACTACCCTCAAATTAAAACAACTATATTCAATGGACAAAATAGGCAAATATTTACGCTTTATTTTAGGTTTCCAAAGTACTAAATTTTATAAGTACCCGCAAAATAAAATACTTTTGTTAGTTCCCCTGTACCTCTTTATTTTTATAGTTATTTCTTTATAAACAAGACATGATTAAAAAAAAATTTGGTATCACCTCAAAAGTACAATTTTTCTCCTTTTCCGTAGTTGAAAGGGATTCAATTTTATAAGTACCCTCAAAATAGAACAACGGTATTTTATGTTTAATTTTAATTTAAAGTGGATATAATGGACAAACATATGAGGAGTACTAAATAAACTACAATTATCTTATATTATTTTTAATTAAAAAGTGGCGACAGGGAGGAAAATTTTATGAGTACCCTCGAAATAAAACAAATATTAAATGTTTAATTTTTATTCAACTTGTCTCTGACTAAAGTTTAAATTCTTCTTTGAAATCGTATTCTTCGTCACCGCTTTTCTTTACGGTAGTAAGAGTGACGTTTTCCAATACATCTGCTAGTTTTAAGGCTTGCTTCGTGTTTTTAGCTTTTTTCTTTTTATCCTTTTTGAATTGAGCTTTTCTCAGTTTATTAAGTTTTGTATTGCCTTCTAAAAGCATTTCTGGGTCTGTTTTACTTTTTTCTTTTGACCCTTTTGTTTTGTCCAGTTTAGGTCTAATGTTCAGTGATTTAGGTAAAATACTCGATTCTTCTCCATCTACTTGCATTTCACTATCAGCTGCTTTGACAGGACCCGTGCTAGTAATCTGAGGAAATTGTTAAAAGAATAACTTATATATTATATACTAACTGAATGCAAACTGCACCGGAACAAAGAGAAAGTCCGTTAAATATTATAGTTGCGATCAGAAATTGTTGGTTGTCATTGTCAAATGTCAAAAACAAAAGTGTTCTTTGAAATAATGTCAATTTTAAAACGACGGGACAAACAAAATACGTTTGTAATTCAAAACCAAATCGAAAATTAATGCAAATAATTTATTGAAATCTCAAATGACGAATTGTAAATAAAAATGTCACGTGTTTTCTGTCAATATTAGAAATTATTTAATAAATTTTGTTTTTGAATTTCAAATTTTGAAAAGAGAATTTATGAAAATTATTATTTTATATTTTATAAAAAATCATTAAATGACGAGTGGCAAACTAAAATGCCACATGTTTTTATTTATAAATATCAAAACTACCTAACCTTCAAACAAATTAGAATTTAAAAAAACGCTGCACATCTTCGTGACACTAATCACGCGTTTCATATGTAAAAATTTTACATGAAGCATCCGAACGGGGTACCAAAAGACCCCAGTTCATTAGTATGGAATTCTGAAACAGAGGCATCACGTGCATTCTGTTGAGCTTTCATGGGGCATTTGAATGACATACGCGGCTGTACAAATCGAAAACGAAAATAGTGTCATACATTTGTCTCACTCTTTCCTTACGGCGGTACCGCGTTTGTTTGAGTGAGAGAATATCATGTCACTAGCGGACTAAAACAAAGCGTGCTAGTAATAAGAATGTAGATGTTGCATATCAACTATTTGGGTTTTTTCTTATCAAAGTATATTTCATATTTTGCATTCGCAAGATATTCCGAGAATTCATTCATAAGTAGGAGTTGTAAACAGTACATGTTATTCTCTAAATGATAGTCTACTTCATAAAGATTAGTAGGTTCAACTTTTTGAAATAGATTAGATATTAGTATATTTTACTTGGTCAGCATTCACTTATTAACTGTAAATATAAAAAATTTGTATCTCGGAAAACTGTTTTGGTGTAAGGTATTATAATGTTTTGTTATTTTTCTGTATTATATGTACTGTTTGTTTCCAAAATAAAGCTAAGTAAATAAAAACAATATCTTCAAATGAATTGCTCTTACCAACATAAAAAACGGGAAAAGGTTTCCTTATAAGGCTTTTACTATTACAAAAAATATGACGAAAGTAGCTATTGGATATAAATTGATATTCATCCAAAACGACGGCTACATTGACGGGGATGTCACAAACAGGATAAATGCAAGTTGGATGAAGTGGCGGCAGGACTTGGAAACATTTTGCGATGCCAGAACGCCCCTCAAACTAAAGGGGAAAATTTATAACACGATCGTAAGACCTGTCATCCTGTATGGATCACAATGCTGTGCCACCAAAGGGGAGAATGAATGGAAATTGCATGCAGCGGAGATGCGAATGTTGAGATGGATGTGTAGAGTGACAAAATTAGATAAGATTAGGAATGACTTATATTAGAGGCAGTGTGAAAGCAGCACCAGTGACCAAGAAGTTAAGAAGTGGAAGGGTATCGAAGTGAAAAGAGGATAGCCATGTATACAACAGGACCCTAAATATAATGGTAAGCGGCCGGGAGCGGGCGATCAAAAAAAGTGTGGATGAACTGTGTAAAAGAAGATATGTGTGTAAAGGGTGTGAATGTAGAAATGACAGCGAATAGAGTGTAGTGGCGAAAGGAAACATGCTGTGCCGACCCCACCTAGTGGGATAAGGGCAAGAAAATGATGACGAAGAAAGTAGCTCTTCTAATACTCGAGTTTCTAAATTAAAACTCCTACATGGGTGATTTCAAATACGATAATTAAAAAAAAATGAAATGATAACTGCTTCTATCTATCTATTAACCAAATTTCCAAATTACACAGTGTAGAATATTTTATTAAAATTGGTTAAACAGTTTGGGAGTACATTCGCGACAACGACACGAGACGAGATTCATATATCTATATATAAAAATCAATTGCTGTTCGTTAACCTCGCTATAACTCGAAAACGACTGGACTGATTTGGCTTATTTTTGGTCTTGAAGTATTGGTGGAAGTCCAGGGAAGATTAAAAAGTAAGAAAACATGAAAAAAAATGCTTGTAATGCAGTAAAAAAACAATTTCGCTTTCCCTTAGAAACCCCTGCTCCCTGTCAAAGATTTTATGTTCGAAGATTCGTTTAAAAATCAACTAAATTTAAAAGTCTTTCAAAAATGAAGTTTTAGATTTGTATAAATATAAACGAAGCTTAAACACTAGTTTGCCAAAGAAGTTTCACTTCTGACAAGTGTACGCACGCACTTTTAACTTTTATTGATACTTAGGGCCCGAAAGGTAAATAAACATTAAGAAAGATAGTAAAAAGATTCTAATTTTATGACAAATCTTTTTGGATCAAAGTTTTCGTTATCTATTTACCTTAATTGCTTCCTCAGTGGAGTCGTCTCCCAATGAATTGATGAGCTCAGTCTCCATTGCTTCATAGGTGTTGATGTCGAACTCTGGTGCGAGGGAATTCACAATCTTCGCTTCCAGGTGCACTTCAGAATCTGGTGTTTCAGGTGGCACAGTGAAATACCTAACCTGAAATTGACATAAGCATATTAAGGGCCAACTGCTGAGCTCAAGCCTATATAGGAAAAAGGGGTTTTAAACAACGTTTTGTGCGACCGACTAAAAATGTATTTGTTTAAAATAATACCTTTCCAATATTCCAGTCGTTCAGTAGTATCCTGGCAGCTGCTTCTTGATCGGGAATACCACCTTTCTTGAACCTTCCCATTCGAGAAGCCAGACTAGCGAAGAACTCCTATAATTTTATTTAAAAAAAAACATTCTTATGTGAACATTTCAACTATAAAAAATAATATAGCAACGTCCCCTACGTATAGAATCAATTTGTATTTTAAACATTTTTTTAATTTTGATGATTACATCACCGCATTTATCAACCTAGGTCATCATTTTTTTTAAATCATATATGGATCAAAACATGATGGCCCGACGACATTAACGATTGCAAATTTAAATAAGACATATAAAGGCAAAGAGTGAACTCATCATTTTCTTGCCCTTATCCCACTGGATGGGGTCGGCACAGCAGGTTTCCTTTCGCCCCTTCGCTCTATCCGCTGTCATTTCTACATTCACACCCTTTACACACATATTCTCTTTCACACAGTTCATCTACACTTTTTTGGCCGCCCTCTCCCGGCCCTGCCGCTTACCATCATATTTAGGGCCGTCTTGCGTCCATGGCTATCCTCCCTTCTCATGACATGTCCATACCAGGATAGCCTTCCACTCCTTAACTTCTCGGTCACTGGTGCTACTTTCACACTGCCTCTAATATACTCATTCGTAATCTTATCTAATTTTGTCACTCCACACATCCATCTCAACATTCGCATCTCCGCTGCATGCAATTTCCTTTCATTCTCATTTTCCCTTTGGTGGCCCAGCGCTTTGATCATAACAGGGTGACAGGTCTTACAATCATCTTATGAATTTTCCCCTTTAGTTTAAGATGCATTCTGGCATTGCAAAAGGCAAAAAGTGAGCTAATAGTAGAAATTCAAAGCATTTTGTCATTTTAGACGTTTTTGTAATTTTGATGAATACATCACCGCATTCATAAACCTAGGGTTTTTTTAACATACAGCTATCATAAAGCGGTACAGTAATAAATAATATATCTTTGAAACACTGTCTTAAAAAATTAATTTTTTATACATAGGGGCCCGTTGATATAACTGAAAATTTCGATAATATATATAGCGAAAGTGTGAATTAATAGAAGGGATTGCAAGGTTTAATGCATTGTGTACATTTTTGTTATTTTGATGATTACATAGCCGCATTCATAAAGCTAGACTGTCGACTATTCTTAATCATATAGCCAATAAAACATAACACTGTTAGATTTCACTCTTTTGATATTGATGATTGAAAATTTCAATATGATATACATTTTTACTAGCTGATCCCGCGACTTCGACAGCGTGGATTATTTTTTGGCTAGCATTTTCATTAATTTAGGCAATTCTTTTTACAAATGAGCTATATGCTGTGTAACCATCCGCAGCCCCCTCGCGGGTGGAATTTCGTAAAATCCGTTCTCAGGTGACCTCTACTTGGCAAAAGCAATATTCCTACGAAATTTCATGTCTCTACGCCTTATCGTTTCAGAGATATCATTATGAGTCCATAGATACCTGGACATCTCTTATATATATATATATATATATATATATATATATATATATAGATAGATAGATAGGGAGAGTATGAATGTACAGGAGGCATTGAAATGTTCCATGAATTTTAGACAGTTTGGTAATTTTGATGATTATATACATCACCGCATTCATCAACTTAGGCCACAGGGTTTTGTAATTATACAACTATTATAACATGATAGTTAAAATAGATAATATTATTACAAAAAGTAGTACAGTAATAAACAATTTATTCATGAAACACTGTATAAGAATTTTATATTTAACTATTTACAGGTAGGGACCGGCGATTTTAAAGAATAAAAATTTTAATAAGTTGTATATAGAAATGGAAAGGTTTCATGCATTTTGGACGTTTTTTGTTATTTTGATGATAACATCACCGGATTTATCAACTTGTGCCATCGTGTTTTTAATCATACAGTTATAAATACATAACATAACATAACATAAAAATATATCATCACAAAAGGTTATAAATAGTTTATCATTGAAACGCTGTATTTTATACTTGACAGTTTACATAGGGGTCGCAGTTATTAGTGAATGAAAATTTGAAACAAGACATATACAAGGTATTAGGAGGACGTTTCCGAAAACGAAGACAAACGATACTAATGACACCTTTGATGATGGGACAAAAAAAATCGATCCTGAATTAGAAAAAATAATATTTTAAAAATGTTTTAATAGCATTATTTACGCTCCATCTTGTTAATACTGGTAAATGAAACACATTTAAATATATAATAGACATTTAAAAAAACCAGCAATGAAACACAATATCGAAAACAGTGACTTGAGTGTTGAGCCATCAGCTGTTTTTAATTTTGTGTTTCATTGCTGATTTATTATTTATTAAAGATATATATGTCGGAGAATAAGAGAGAAGGAAGCATAAAGCATAGGGGCGTAGGATTCTCCGCCGATATCGTCACTAGTGACATCCACAAATCAATCTCCAAACTGTGGGCGTTGGGTGTTGATGCAATCAAACACTTTATTAATTAACCCAGATTGTAATGTTCAATTACTCAATGTTCCCGATACCAATTTACACAAAAACATTATCAATAATAGCTAGGAACGCAAGTTTCAATAGTCGACCGATCTGGCGGACCGTCACCCGAGAACTAGCAAGTCCACCACCCGCTCACGACACATAACTCTGTCCCACGCCGATTTATAGATGGCGCCAGCGTTCCACAGACTACTGCACTCCAACATATATATTTTTTATGAAACTGTCGTTTCATGTAGCTTTACTAAGATTTTGTTTTAAATGAGGGTCGTTTTTTTTTGTCCCAGCATCAAAGTATCATTAGTACTATCGTCAGATGGTGAACTCAGTACAAATTGAAAAGTTTTTTTATGAACAGTATCACTTACTGTAGGTGTGTTGAACTCTGGTATACAATACAGCGACACCAGGGTCTGCTTGTTTGCCCTTTGCAGTATAGCCATTGCAGGTGTGGCGGGGTCTTTAAGGCTGCCCACTTTAATGGCATTTTTTAAAGCCACAGACGCATCATCATCAGATCCCGAATGAAACACGATTCCCGGACTATCCAGGATCTTTATTTTGGAGTCTATTTGTACGGTTTGCATTTGTCTATAAAAAAGAGAAATAACACCAATAATAACAACTCAAAAGAAAAATCATTGATGTTAAAATTAAAACTCGTTGAAACGAAAAAGCGACTGTTAAAAGAGACAGACACATAAATTCATAAGATTCACGTGGGATGGTAAGTAATAATAAAGTCTAAGGTGGTAGCGCGGTAAAATTCTTGAAGGTTTCACATCTACCATATGTGAATTGCACACAAGATATTTTATTCTAAGGTTAATTTTTTACCAACTAACCGGATCGAAACCAACATCACTGTGCCTCTGCTTATTAAATCTCTGATATCTGTTTTAATGAAGTGATTTTAAGGGGTGTTATGATCTTTATAAAATACACATGTATTGTGTCTAACTGAATAAAGAATAATGATGTTGTGAATAATGATGAGAATAAAGAATAATGATTGTATAAAATAGTTTGTTAAATAACACATTTTTTGTAATATGTAAGATATAAAAATGATGTTCAATGTTATTCCCCAAGCGTGTGTTAAGAAGTTTTACTTCAAAAATTTCAATTTATTATGTATGCTTCACTCGATCACACTCTCACGTAACACTCTTGTCATGCATTCGCCAGCTTCTTCCCAAGTTAAGAGTGTATAAAGAAACTTTACTTTAAATATGCTAAAGGCTGATAAGACCATAGACTTACTTAGTGACACCAGGAGTACTACCCACATTGCAAGCCTTAGACCTGTTAAGACTGTTGATGATGGAACTCTTGCCCACATTGGGCAAACCGACTACACCCACTGTGATGGAGGTCTTAATACCGTTATTGAGGCTGTAGTTTGCAAGGAGACTCATAAGTAACTCTGCTCCAAAGCATGCTGAACCTGGTGTGAACATGGTACATATTCAAAAAACATACTGTGGTACAAATGAAAGTATAAGCATATTACTAAATTAGAACAGCTTCAAAACTAGCAATAATTACATTTGAAAACTCATTAGTAACTCCTTGCCTATTAATGATAAACCAGTTACAAACATAATTTTTTTTATTTATTACTTTTTGTACACCACAATGTAACATTGTGGTGTACAAAAAATAAAAAGAAATACAGATATACAGCTAATACAATACAGAGTACAAAAGGTGGTTTCATTGATTGATAGCAAACTTTACCAGATGACCTTTGTTATAGGAGTTGTTATAGCAGAGAGTGGTGATGTATAAATATAGATATACATACAAATAACCACATCCTAATATATATATGTTGGCCTATAAATAGACTAATCAATACAGTATATATTCAATATAATTAAGCAGAAATATATATAACATAAAATAATTTGTCTATAGCTGCTGCAGATAGTGTTTTTTCAGTGAGTTATTAAAAATGTGTAGTTATCTGGATTGCTTTATATTCAGGCGAAGCAAATTCCATCAATTTGTAGCTTGAACTCGAAATGAGTTATAATCATAATTTAGTTTAGAAATAAGAGTCTTTAAAATAAGCAGTTATGTTGATTGTCATTGCAATTTCTTTACAAGAAAATTGAACATATAGGAGACAAATATAAAATACTTGAAACTTTATCTTGGAAAAACTGCCTACAACATTAGGATGTTATAATTAACTCTTTATACAAAGTAGTCTTAGATTTATCTTATATTGCTGTAGTATATAAAAGTATAAAAACAAGTACACTTGTGACCATTTCATAGTATACATATATCTATCTCTCTAGAAGGGGTGCAACAACAACAATTATCGCAGTGACTGCTATAACCATCTAATACTGATGGGAATGGTAATAACATTATTACCTCCTTAGGCTTTCAGTTTATATATGTCAATTAAGCCTCTTCTAGTAACCACCACTAATGCCATCTAGGATAATTCACTAACAACTGTGCTGCTACAGTACCTCCTATGAAGACCTCTTCATATAAAGAGTCAATTCAAAACAATAACCTCGATTGATAAATGGGATGATATAATAGAAGTTATCAAGCCAATAAAAACAACAAGAAAAATAAAATATACATTCTATTGTTGTCACTACTCTATATCCATAATTTAATATTTATTATAGGAGTTTAAGAAATCTACCTTTCATTTCTTTCTCTTTGACAACATGTTTCATCTTCCTCCGTCCTAAGTTGTGTTGTTGCTGTTGTGTTGATGCTTTGAATGGAACTGCAGGACATTGTCGACGTAAATATTTCAACCAAGCAGTGAGATTGTTACGAGGTATCAAGTCAGCTTTATTTAAAACTAAAACAAGTTTTTTCCCAGATTCCCTTACTGCCTCTTCTACTTGTACACATCTTGTACCTGTAAATATAATACAAAATATAAATTTAAAAATGATGGCACTACATTTTATGCTACAAGTTTAAATATATAAACATATTTCATAAGTTTTCACATTTTAATAGTTTTAGTTTTAATTTCATAACAATTTTAACATTTGACATAGTTGCACTTACTTTTATTTTTATTCTTTTTGCAACATTAATTTTAAAGATACATAAACTTGTAACTCGGGACAGTAAAACTCTTAAAACTGCTATTCTAACACTTAAAAAGAGGGTCTCAACCTGATGCTATGTATAGTAAAGGTTATGGATATAAAAATATTTGTATTACACATTATTAAGCCAAGCCACCCGTCAAAAATATGGCAAACACATGGTAAACGTAGTATATGCAATGGTGCAGATAGATGAAGTAAATATTGTGATCTGCACTTTTTATTTAAAATTTCACTTACCTAGGGGATCTCGGGCATCCACAACCTCCAAAACAACTTCTGCCTCTGATATCACCTTCTTGAATTCTCTGTAATATGTTTTCAATGAGTTTTCGTGTTGTCTGTCCTTAGAATATTCTGTTTCACTTTCAATTTCACTACCTTTAAATGCATCATGTACTTTGCCCCTTGCTTCAGCATTTGCTACCTGAAAAACAACATTAAAATAATGATAAACAAATTTAAATTGAAACACCACCCACAACATAGAAATGTTTTTTAATTTTTTTTTTAAACATTCAAACATTATAAACAGCATTTTATTTCAAATTTATACATATTGCAAATACATAAATCTTTTTATTAAAGAAAGAAGCTTTTTTTCACATGCCCTTAATTATTTATTGCATCTTATGTTATAGCCCAATGAAGAATAGGCATAATGTGAAAGAGGCTGGGCAGAGTAGTCAACACCAATACTGTGGTGCTTATGGCTTGCATCAGTTGTTTCACTTGCATTGTGGTTTCAAAAAGTACACAGTAATTTTGTTACAACACAAGCAACAGAAAAGTGTTGAATAATTATAATGCATATATTGTGCATAAAATTTACCAACATAATAAATTTACAGACAGTACCCATAAATGTTTGTTCTATAAACTATGAAAATATTAATTTATTGCAATCAATCTGTTAAAACGCTATTTATATAAAAAAATCTAATTTTAACTACTTATAAGTAAATACTTCAAAGAGCAATAAACTTACCAATGTATCCATGCCTACTGGAGCCTTCTTTTTTTCTTCCACCCTTTTTTGCTTTTCCAACTTTGCCTGCTCTCTTCTTTTCTGCCT
The DNA here is from genome assembly GCA_015832385.1 of Elymnias hypermnestra. Taxonomy (NCBI): domain Eukaryota; kingdom Metazoa; phylum Arthropoda; class Insecta; order Lepidoptera; family Nymphalidae; genus Elymnias; species Elymnias hypermnestra. The sequence goes on along the minus strand of JACTOM010000045.1, from coordinate 7,263,779 downwards.
CTCCTCTTCTCTGTGCTTTTTAACAGCTTCTACTTCTTTCAATATATCTTCTTTGAAAGGACACACATTTGGTATCTGAACTGGCTTGGGTTTTTTGGACTTAGGATTCTTTTTTGCATCTTTTTTCACTTTTCTATTATGGTCTCTCACTTTTTTTTCTATTTTATAGCGAAGTCTGGCTGGCTGCCTTTTAGATGGTTTTTCTGTAATAAAGGATAGACAAGGAAATGTTTTTTTAAGGTCATTAGATTAATAATGAGAATTATTGTGAATTTCACCAAAATATGGGTAGCATAGCCTTCTATGAATTCCTACATGAGGATAAATTGTGGAGCCATCCTGTGTTCTCACCATTAATATAATTAATATTTTTATTTAACCATTAATATTTTAGAAATTCTGTCAGCAAGATCCTTGGCAGGCGATCAATCTTGGTTGTTGTATAGTTATAATTAAATGCCTATAATTTTAGCTCGAGATCGTGCGTTGACAACGACGGAGAAATTGTAGCTTTAATGCATTTTCAATGTATCCTCAAAATTAAGACAAAGGTAGAATATATTACGCACATTTTCTAACCTAAGATTATCAAACAAATAGACAATATATTATAGTCCCAAAGAATTATGTCTGAACATAATAGAGTATAGCTCTTAAAGGCACTTTTTAGACTCAAATCCAGATCATCATTTGATGTAAATAGATAAAATCAAAGATTTTTACTTACTCAACTTGAATTTGGCCATTTTAGCGTAAGTATATAAACTACTTTACTATTATAACACGATGTCTTATAATATAAACCTTTTGTATTTTTATTACCACACGTTAACTAATTATCGTAAAAATAACTGATAAGCAACTAGCCAGCTTTTATGTATGAAAATAAATATTTCAGGTTATCTGTCAATCTGTTAAAAACAATTCCATGCATATTGTTATTGACATATGTCATTTTCATTTAGTTTTATTTGTCGCTTAGAATGGAACTGGCAAAGATTCAAGACCATACAGTCAAATCTTATGTCAAATTTAGCGAATAACTGTCCTTAAATAATAAGAATAATAATCTTTATTTCTTAGGTAAATACCCAGTACAGTCACATACCATATAGTCTCAGTCATATTAAGTAAAGTAATTACAGGAAATTTAAATAACTAACATATTAATAAAAATAAAGTAAAGTAATTGGACTGTGGTGCGCGGAATTCAAAAACATAAAAATTGGGCAGTCTAAATTTTCGTTCAATATCTTAACAATAATGTTGTCAGAGGTCTAGAATATTGCAATACGCAATCTTATGATTGCATAAAAATTTGTTACTCTGGCTTTAGCAAAAATGGCAGATGCACTATATGATCTATGTACTCTCATTAGAATGCGATACACCTTATTATATTAACCCTGATATTATTCACTGCACATTTAGAAAAATTTGTCCAAAGCTGATAAGTGTAGAATCTTAGGTACTACGCGCGAAATAATGTTATGAAATATTATACTTACATACATACATAGCATCACGCCTCATTCCCATAGGGGTAGGCAGAAACCACGTCCTTCCACTTGCCACGATCTTTGCATATCTCCTTGGCTTCTTTCATTCTCATTAAACCTTTCATACAAGTTCATCGATTTAGAGTACTCTTGACCTGGCCCTTATTTAAAATGTCCTGGATTTGGTCCAGGAACGTTGAATGAATTAGGAATGAAATATTAAATGTATATATTGTTCCTTTTTATATATTCTGTTGGTATAACTGTAATCCGATAAAGGTAATAACTTCATTTTTTATAATAATTAATGAAATAACATATCATTAACTGAAATTGATATTCCATATAATTTAAATTATTATGTGATACTCGTGCAAATAATTTTAAAATCATTCTGCATTTTATTGCGGTCGGCAAATGTAGTTTTACTATAATTTGTTTCTAGATGGCGTTGTATCATATGAACATTTGTACGGTAAGCTGTGTGACACATATTCAGATGAAATATAAGATGTAATTATCTTAGCTTTTGTTTTAAAAAGTTGCTGGAGCAGAGAATGTTCTATACAATGGGTATTTTTCATAATACACACATTGAAAAAAATTAAATAGCGTTCCTATTTATTTATGAAACGTTCCCATTATTTCGCTTTTAAAGGAAGATTGCTGACATAATACTTAGAACGTACGTTTTTGAGCGTTTAGTTATATAAACAAAGCTACGTTATAGTTTTAAATGTGATACCTATTTCAAAGTCGGGATCTTATATTCTGGCATCTTACTATGCTTTTTCGGTAATATTCATTTATTGATTTTAAGTATTTTTTATTGATTTCCATTTTTTAAAAATAAATTATAACTTATTCAATTATAGTAACTTCTCACACACTTATGCTTCTACAAATTATAATTACTGTTAATTATGATATACCGATGAACTTGACTAGGTATGGGTGGATACAGGTTCAGAGGAAAATGCCCTAAGCCTCTGAATCTGTATGTAAACAAAACAATAAAAGCGTGTATTCATTCATTGCACACCGACATTTCGTTGAATGAGCCTTGCATAGCGGCTGGCGTCACCAATGCCATGTGACATGCTTTGTTCACCGGCAGCAGCTGCATTCGAATCGCAAAACGGTCGCTTATACCTGAACAGGTAATAGAAGCAACAGGTCATTTCATCAAGCGAGGGGAGCTCCGCACCGCGCGAGCGGCTGACTCGGTTCGAGTCTAATAACCGCGTTAGTCGAGCTCTGCCTTTCACGGTGATCGTATGTCCCTTGGCGCGGTACGGCACGTCGCTACTTTTACGCGAGCGATATTATATCGTGGTTTCGAGTTATGTGCGCGAACGCACGCTTCAATAAACCTCCGTCCAGCCGATCGTGACAGTGCCAATGTCTCCCAGTTTAGAAGGGATCATGTTCAACAGGAACGCAAACCTGTCAGCGCGTCGGCCTTTGCTTGCGGAGCCGCAAAAGCCGATGGTGATCCCACCTCGAGCACCGCCTCGAGACTACGGCCCCCAGAGACCCTTACCCGCCCCACGAAACCTACCAGCCGACTGTCGCTACCAATACAAGACAGAGTGCTGGAAACCATCGAATGTCGAAATCGAAAAACGATTGCAGGAGACGAGGGCCCGAGAGAAGATCGGTTACTTTCAAGACAAAATAACACCACCCGAATTGAATTTGGACCGTAGGGAAGCAGAGTTAGTGTTCAGATTCGATCCACACGCGTCAGCTGAATATTTATCGGGTCAGTATCAAGCTCCTACAGTTCAATATGCAAAGCCCCCGACGCCGGCAAACGGGTTTGCTAACCGTCTACCGGAGAGAGACGGCCCTTTTGTGTTCGGAGTCCATAGCCCTAGCCAGTTCCCTATTCCGCGTCGGGATGACGACGACTACGATTATTCGGAAGTGGCCGAGGAGAACGGCCGCCCTGTGATACGAGACGACGAGTCTGCCGATTTAAATTGCTGTGATAAAGTTAACGAGTGGGCAGTTCGGGATAAGAAAGCAAGGAGGACATTAAATCGCATGTTTCAAATCAAAGATAGAAGAAAAGTGAAAGGTGGGAAGAAAGAAAAGATTAAGTGTGTGTTAGTGGGTGATGGAGCTGTGGGGAAAAGTTCTTTAATAGCTGCCTATGCGCAGGATACATTCCGGGAAGAATATCAACCCACGGCATACGACACATTCAATGGTAAGTGCAGTTACGTAGAATATTTCATTACTCTTAACATGTTCATAACAAGAATTTCTTCCAACGTAACAAGTTATCAACAATGGCCCTGATTTGGTAAGATAAATATAGATTAGAACATCAAATTAATTGTTTTTGATACGATAACATCATTACAAAAGACAGTTTTTATCAACTGGCGCCAAGAATTTTTTTTGCCAATCCTTTACATATACGACGATAAGTGTGGTCTAAATCTCCTGATATGATAGGATTGTCCTAAAATACACAAAGCGATTTTGGATATAGAATATTCCCTAAAATTTACTGTTGAATAAGCAGTTTAATCTTTTTATAAAACACCTCATATATTATTACATGTATACGGAATTTGACATACAGTGTTGTTTGAATCTTCTGTCATAAAATGATGTTGAGCCATAAAAGCTATTAGTCGGAACTTCTGATATACAGAGTATACCTGAACTCTTACAAAAAGCAATAATCCTTAGCTCTGATATTATATTCCATAATGAATTATAAAGCACGTTAATGACTATAATCTTTAAATTCTATATTTAAATTAGATTAGATTAAAAATAATTGGACTATCCTAATCTTCTAATAGGTTTAGGTCATAAAAGTATATTGCTTATAACATATAAATTTTAATGTGTATTCAATTTGTTGTAAAAACCGCCTTACAAATTAAATAAAATTTTGTATGGGGATATTTTACGACACGTTACTTCAGTAGATTAGTGGCACAATTAATTATACGGAAAAGTCGTTAAAAATTTTAATAAAGTCTGTATTAACCATGACAATGAAATTTTGTAATGTCACAACAACATTATTACCGATTTAATAGGACTCTTTAGTTTTTAAACAAAATATAAAATTATTTTTGGATTCTCCTTTATAAAATAAAAAGGAAGACTTAATCTATGCAAATCATTAACTACAATTTTTAATATTGTTATTTGTGTTGTTATTATTCAAAAAGAAGAGAATAGTAGGTACCTAGTAATTGTAAAATAAAATTGCTTTTGTAGACATAGTATTAGTAACGTGGTTGTGATGTAACTATCATCTCTGCTTGAAAAGATCAAAGATCTTCAATTAAAGCAGAACAACGTTCTTTACGCAATACAAATATTGAGTACCCAATAAAAAATATGGTTTAATGTTGCAAAAGTGTATACAAACAATTTTTATCGTTTTCATATTTTGATTAGGGCCTGTAGACAAGATGACATTCTAAGTACGCTAACGCCAGTAAAACGCTTAAAAATATATGGGAATTACGTATCATACCGATTTGTCATGTGACCACTTGAACAAATCGTAAGGTTCTTGTCGTTTGACGTAGCGTTATCGAACTTAGAATGTCATATGGGGGCAGCTTAAACTTCAAGTGAAACAAAACTATGATATACTTGAAAAGATCAGCAATTTGCTTTTGAAATACTACAATTTTCATGAGGTAACATACAATAAATAAGTATGTACCCAATAAAATAAAAAGAAATACGGTTCAATGTTGCACGTACAAACACTTTATCTGCTTCGTGCTTCGTTTTCATCTTTAAACTTTTATCTGTATACACAATAAAAAGTAATTTTCTTTATTATTAAGTCTGTGGTGTGTTTCTTTTCAAAAAGCAAACCAAGATATCGCTGTGTGGGTGCGTCATATTGCGATACGTTATCGGAATGTTTGCGAAAATAAATATTCCATTTCGTCTTTTGTAAGGGCCAGTTTGTCATCGAATTATATATTTGTAACAAGCAAACATTTATCATGTTACATTCTAAAAGGGAACGTGGTCAAAGATATACAAAATTACAATATCTATGACGACTTATTTACATTTCGCGTATTTAGCATTTGCATTCTAAATGTACGTTTAAACCGCTAATATAAGATTAAATAAGGTGAAACCACGTCAACTATCTAATTAGCGTGTTAACATGACTAGTGGGATCCAAATTCGACCATAATTAATTAAAATTACAAATTTGAAAATTATTAAACTTCTATTGTCAAAAACTACACTTCTGTAATCTAGTAAAATCTGTGTACCAAGGCTACATTGTTAATTTGCCTATTTTTTTTTTACAAACAAAATATATAAAAGTTAAATAACAAAAATTCTTAACATATTTTTGAAATTCCTTTATTATTGAAACAAAAACCCTTTCGAATAAATACTATCCATTTAACTTGATAGTCATATTTCGATAATTTAATTAATGATGAAAACTTCTCAGTAAACAAGGTTTTTGTAAAAACTCTTTCATCGTTTGCTTTTTTTTATGTGCTTATTCAAGAAAAGGAATCGTATGAAAGAAAAAGTTTAAAAAAGTTATTTATAACATCAGAAATTTTAAGTAAACATAATCACCATACCGATTTTTCTAATGTAACCTCCTTGGTGCTCTTAACAATATAAACTTTTTATATAATCTTATGACATAACGTAATATACGTTTGACATAAATGTCATTGATTGTCAAATACGCATATATACTCTATATGCGCATAGATAATAGAAATACATTTAAATATAATTTTGCGTTTCTGATAGTACCAGGTCGTATTCGAGTTTCTTTTATGTTGTGAAATTTCATTTTACATTTAAAAGAAATTCTTAGGTATATATTATAATAATCTATTCGACAGATTTATTATTTTAGTATATATGGGCCTCATTTAGTACCTAGATTTAACCTTAATCCTGGTAGTGGATGTTTGCTGAATAACACGTTTATAATCCACATTTCTTGTTGCTATTATGACATAAAATTGAAATAAATTCTATTTAATATCTGCATATTTTGATGTTGAAATATATTGTAATAAATATTCCTTTTAAAAACTTGTTTAGGGTAGAAATTTTTTCTTATTCTTCTTTAGTTAAGTGGCTTTCAGATGCGCCAATTGAGTACAGATTATCTCGTCAGTATCATGTATGTTGGAGAAGACACAAAGGAAATTGTTAGAATAGGGATATAATTGTAATATTGATGGTGTATCCCATGTGTGCGTTAAACAAAGATGACATGAATAATCTATTCTGAAGGACAAACAAGTAAGCCGAGGACTAACCCTTCTTTGGGAGGACCCTAATTTAGAAACAACGAAGTACGCTTAAGAGGCTTATTTTTGGCATGGCAAAAAAGGATTTAACGACATTTTCTGTTACTCACGCTCTATGAATTCTTGCTTAGTGATTACTACAACGTAACTTAATTAAATTTCTTTGAAATACATTCCCAAATAGACTCTTCACTCGGCATCAATAACTGGAACATTAGTAGGCATTCCTTATTAGCCTAAAGGATAGTTCTTTCTTATAATCCCATCCTTTATTCAGATATATGGTAAGAAACTGTATCTTTACTTTTCTGTGTATACGGTGACATGACTGCTAATTAGTCTAGTGGTCACCTTGTTCAGCTACAGGCATGAGGTCCTGGTTACTACAGGCATGAGTTCCGTTAAGAAATTCTCAGTATTTGCCCTAAGCTGGCAGCCTGTTTCACCCTCGAGCCTTGGAGGGTACGTTAAGCCGTCAGTTCAGCGCCTGATCTATCTCTGGTAGTGTCAAATTGCCGTTACATCCGCCTATGAGGAGTAAAGGAATAGAGAGTGCACTTGCAACTGCATAAACTTGTCTACTATGCCCTCCAACCTGCAGTGCAGCAGCGTGGTGGGTCTATGCTCTAAAAACCTTTTCTCCTAAGAGAGAAGACGCCTGTGCCCACCAGTATGACGTTAATGGGCTGCTACTTATATTTTTAATAAGTAGACATAAAATTTTATGTCAATTTACTGAACTATTCAAAGCTCATCATCAATTTCAACTTAATCTGTTGTACTGTTACACACTGGAATATTAGTTAGATATAATAATAGTTTACGTCTACTTACTCAGCTGTTGTTAAAATACTATTTTGTACATTTGACGACATATCATACAAACAAATTTCGTTTTATGCCTGTTTCTATCTTTAGTGAAACAAGTCACGTACGTGTTTCCAAATTCTATTAATTACTCGTAGAAAAAACCTTACGATAGATATTTCGCTCACGTGTTATCAAAGACGAGAACGGAATATCATTTTATAGTTAAAAAAATGTTATTAAAGCATTACTGCACGTAATGGCGGTCAAAGAACCCTTTTTATGTGTATCTGCAGTCCGAACCAATTAATGTAGGCATTGTTCCTGCTTTTTGTGTTGTAAATACAAAAGGCCGGAGATATTGCAATCGATGGGAATTATTTTCGGAGCATATATAATATTATGCTTGTTTAAGATTGATTTTCATATAAGAAATATATAGAGCAAAATATGTTTTCTAAATTGTGTATTTCTTAAATAATGAAAGAGTTTCATAACGAGTATTTCGTGACTTATTGACAAATCAAATCAACTTTGTTGAACTGGTATGCCTACCACTCCTCAGGAGAGCATCATTGTGGGTCTATGCTCTAAACTCTCCAATGAGCGAAGAACACTGCCCAGTCGTGGGGCATTAAAAGGCTGTAACTTACAAGTGATGATTATTTAAAAACTGAGATAACAAGAGTTCCTTCGCAACTTGTTCTGAGAAGAATCCAAAAAAAAACTCAGTCGGGTATCCTTATTTATCACAATTGATTCGTAATTTAGCAAAATGACTTCTTTGAAATATGAGTATATCCCATCTGAACTAATATTATAAAGAGGAAAAATTTGTGTTTTTGTCTGTATATTGTAATGATTTCACACAAACAACTGGACCGAATTCTAAAATTTATTCACGATTACAAATCTGCATCTTCACAGAGTGACAGGCTATATTACTTTCTAAAAATGCATTAAAAAATTAGTCACAAAAATCTGTTATCGCCTACGCTACGGTAACTATTGATGATAGAACAAAAAAATGTTCTACAATATTATAGAACATAATCATATCTACAAAAAAGTCGGGAATACCATATGTCCAACTAACTACTGCACTAATGCCACTATAATTACTTTTTTACATAATAAAAGTTAAGAAAACTCCTGACAATTATCAAAACATTATGATTCATACCTCTGCATTTATCCTTATCTTATTAAACGAATTAAACATGAAAATAATGTTATAAAATAACGTAGTAGCGATGACCATATTCATTTTGTTTGCTGTGTACCATTTTATTCACATGTCTTTCCGCTGCCACGAAATCGGTATCTACGTGGGTGAAACCGCGGGGAATTGTTGTTATAAACTAGAAATTTTGTCAAACTAAGAAACATCAAATCACTCATTAGGTTGACGTCTGATACTTGGCTTAACCATTATTTATTATTACTGGTAATTTGCAACTTATTACGGTGACTCGAGACAAACGTTTACGTACATATGTTGCCGGACAGTTATTTGTTTGGTTTAGTCATAAAGACGTTCTTTGTTCGTGTTATTGAAGTAGCCGACAGCAGACAAATCCTTTTACAAGTATTCATATAATTTTGAAGGTGATGCAAGTAAAACTAAAATGGAAAGTGGCGCCTTCTGGTTATTATAAAATGGGTTGGCTATCAAAGTATTTGTAAAGCCAGGTAATTTTTGACAATGGGTAAGAATACCGATAAGAACATAAGAAATTGTGTATAAGTCATAAGAAATGTTATATCATATGTGTCGCATAGTGGTCGAAATTCGACAATTATTAATTTAAATTATAAGTGCGAACATTAATAAATTTCTATTATATAAAAAACTATATATCATCAATTTCCATAATTCTTTTATTGTTCTGTTTCTTAAAATTACCAAAATTACGTAGAACGTCAAATATTTTAAGAAAAATTAACCACTGTAGTAACCTTTCTAATGTAACCTCCTTAGTGCTTTTGATAATATAAACTTTTTTAATGTAACCTTATGGCGTTTGACATAACTGTCCACGATTGACAGAACAGTATACATGCGTGTGTTTCTCAAATATACGTTAGTGTGTGTAATGTGTTTTTTTTTATTGATTCAATGTACTTTATGAGCATAATTAAAACAAATATTAGCCTTCTGCAGTCCTTCTCTATAAAAACTATAAGTAAGTAAGTCAGTAAGTAGCAACCCATTAACGTCCCACTGCTGGGCACAGGCCTCCTCGCTCATATGAGAGAGGGTTTTTAGAGCATAGACCCACCACGCTGCTCCACTGCGGTTTGGCAGGCATAGTACACAAGTGCACTCTCTATTCCTTCACTCTCATAGTCCAATCTGGCGGGAATCCGACACGACCGGAGAGAGATCAGGCGTGAAAACTATAAGTGTGTGAAATTTTATACTCCTCAATCAAGGGGTACAAAGTTTTTGTATACGAGTTGAATACTCGTACATGAGTTGAATATTTGATATTATTATACCCCATTTTTCGGACTACAAAAACGGAAATATTGTCTCTAATGGCTTTAGTACCAAGTGTGAAAATGAATTGAATATTTCTAATACGAATTATTTTAACAATAAATTAAAGTTCATAATATATCGAACTGCATATAATGATCATGGGCATAATAAATTATACCGGATTCTTATTAAAACAATCTGAAAGTTTTCCGTAATCTAAAACTGAAAATGACATTTAGTTCTTTTTTTGGTAGGTGTCGTCCTAAGGTTCTATAGCGTTTCTGCTGTCACCTTTTTTATTTATTTTTACTAAGCGACAATCAAATAGTCTTATTTTTTCAGTATTAGAATATAAGTGTTAGTTTATTAATTTTGGTTTCTAAGGATTTAGTTTTTGGACAAATCATTTTTGTTTTTTTTAATTGGTGACAATGTTCGCGTTTTACATGGAAGATCTAAGATGGAAGCGCGCTATTCTGGTAAAAGGCAATTTATCTCTTATTTATCTATTTATCTCTCTCCCAACAGTGCAGATTCAGACAAATGAGAAAATACAATTTCCTAAATTCACGCTAACGGGGACTGAACCTTAGACCTCTGCTAGCAAAGCGAGTACTCGCTTGATAATCTAAGAAATATTTTTGACTTTCCTTCCCCAACCAATATTATATGATAGATTAAGTAATAAGTAAGTAAGTAGCAGCCCATTAACGTCCCACTGCTGGGCATGGGCCTCCTCACTCATAGGAGAGCGGGTTTTTAGAGCATAGACCCACCACGCTGCTCCACTGCTAATTGGCAGGCATAGTATACAAGTGCACTCTCTTAGTCCGATGTGACGGGAAACCTACATGACCGGAGAGAGATCAGGTGCAGGACCGACGGCTTAACGTGCTCCCCGAGACACAGCGGTGGATCACACCGCCAACTTCCCAACTGCGGGCAAATATTTAGAAAATCTTAATAGAAAACTAAATATTAATTTTTGAATTGGCCCGACCCGGGACTCGAACCCAGGACCTCATGTCTGTAGTCGAACATGCTGAGCTAGTGCTCATGACCAATGAGGCAGTTCAATATGATACATTATTTCATGTTTATTTCATTTTTATTTTTAATAAAATGGCATACATTTTGATATTGCTACAAATACTATAACTTTGGCCAGGATGATTATTTACACACATTAAACATCGACGGGTCACAATACGTTGCAGCGTTATCTTCAACGAGGTACTTACCCTGAGTTTAATAACTCCTTGCTTATTATTCCTATATGTTTTACACTCAGATTTCCTAAGAAACATTGGATCCATACTGCAGCTAATGTGAAAGCTTAGAACAATGTACTTTCGCCGCTGTATTTGCATGCAAATGATGTAGAACTCATGCTTCCTTCGCACGGAAAGCAATTCCGTAAAACAACCTTTTGAATAATATTTTCTATATGCGATGTTAACACTTACGACCGGTTGTAGTATTTCATAGATGCGTATTGCAAGCAATGGTTCATCGCAAGTTGTAGATTATATAAATTACTAGCAGAGGTACTACTACTAGCAGAGGTAGAGATCAGATCCCCGGGAGGGCGAATTTAGGAGAATGCATTTTAAATTTGTTTTAGTCTGGACTTCTTGGAGGCTTCGGTCGTGGCTAGTTACCACTTGCATTTGTGTTCCGGTACAATGATGTGAAGAAACTATATGAAAGAATTACCTTTTACCAAATTGGAAATACCGTTTAGTTGAAAATGCTTTTTACACACATACATAAATAGGTCGTGCTTGACGATGGATGAGCCCTCGTAATGTCAATTAAAACACCAGGGGTTCAGCTTATGCATTCCTCCCTGGTACCCGAGAGGAGTCCGACTGAGGATGCATCATTGCATCTACTGTATTCTCTATCTCCCGTTCGTGGTCCTCCTTTAACGAGGTTACGGTCTCGCAGAAGGTCACTTCCGCCCAACATCTCTCAATTGAGACCATTGCGCCTACAATGCTCTCAAATCAATCCGGTACGGTGCTGTGTGGAAACCATAAGAGGTGTATCACCTCTTACCCATATATCTTAGATAGATTAAGCGAAGCTAAAGGGATCAGAAGTGTGGACACGGCGAGGGAAGAGCCCTACCAGAGCATTGTGCCTACAATGCTCTCAAGGTTGAGGTAGATTAGCGCGTTTCCATCTTACCCTATATCATCATTTACCATCAGGTGTGATCACAGTCAAAGCCTCTAATCTCGTAGAGGGACTTTAATTACAGCCTCCAGGTGTGCGTCCATTTTGAACACCTTTCCCACATTATTAAGAGATATGTGGGATTTGCTGCTTTGGAATGACTCATTACGCAATTTAAAATCTTTAGTTAAGGACACTGCAGATTCAGGAATTATCCGTATTTTCTTGCGTTAAAAAACTCATCCTCAAATCTGAAAAAGTCACGCAAAAGTATGACTGTACTACTTTTTTTGAATTGGATAAATATTCTTTCTAAGTAGTGACCTTCTTCTGGGTCGCTATCTTCATTGCTGAAGGTCGTGCCTTTGAAAGTCCTTCTTCAGAGACGCTCCATTTTTATTTATTTATTTGTTGCTTTCAGTATGTACAAGTACAAATGAAGCCCCGTCAGGGCGTTGCAAACATAGCGTATTACAATGATAAATAATTTAAAATAATTATTGTTAAAACTAAATATATATAATATAAATTAATTAATAAATAAATCATAATTTCTAGTTTGTCAAAATTTTCACAATATCATATTGACGAATTATGTGCAATGTCGAATTATATTTTTTATAAGCAATGTCATTAAATTCGTCTCGGCTCCAAAAAATCCTTAATTGAATAATAATTTTCTTTAATAACCATTTTTTTAATTCAATTATGTATTTTTTAGGAGGCAATGTTCTGATATTTTCTGGCAGGTTATTATAAATTTTTGTCGCCATTCCATAACAGTTTTTGTCAAATGTTTAGTCCTTGATTTCATAAATTGTGATTTACTAAGATCTCTCCGTGCTCCTGCCCCAGTCGTTTTTTGCACAGTATTAAATAAATTTACCGTTTCAAAGGTGCATTAAAAGCTGACTTGGATAATTAGTTTTTCAATTTGAATATATGGTTTGCAAATAAACACTCAATTTTCCTACATTATTCAATAGGGAATAGCTATACCAATATTTTAATATACGAGTATCGTCATCGTCGTCGTCTCAACCAATGGACGTCCACTGCTGGACGAAGGTCTCTTAATGAATTCCAATGGGCCCGATCTTGCGCCACTTGTATCCAGCGGCTGCCAACCACCCGCCTGAAATCATCGGTCCACCTGGTGGGAGGTCTCATAAGAAGACTCAGAGTCACTCAGCGGGCAATGGAGAGGGCTATGCTCGGGGTTTCCCTACGTGATCAAATCAGAGATGAGGAGATCCGTAGGAGAACTGAAGTGGAAATGGGCAGGGTACGTAGTTCGCAGAATCGATGGACGTTGGGGCCCGAAGGTGCTAGAGTGGTGGCCTCGCACCGGAAAACGCAGCGTCGGTAGATACGAGTATATATCAAATCATAGAATTGTAGACTATGGTAGTTTTAGACTAGTAATACTTACCCTTTAGTACTATCACAGTCCCCTTAGACAAGATGACATTCTACGTACGATAACGCTAAGTAGAACGATTAAAACACTACAATTAGTTCATGTGATCACGTTACTTATCGCTATGAAACGTCATACCCATACACTTTTATACATTACAATTTCAGCTTGTCTGCAGGCTTAGTTATGGACATATTTATCTATAATATTAAAATGAATCGTAAAATATGTTGGTAAGGTAACTCAACAATGCCTGGGTCAATTTTGACAGTTCTTTTTTTATATGTTTGTTAAAGTCCAAGGATAGTTTTTACGGTGAGTAAAGTTCGAATAATTGCAGGGGAAAGCCCTAAAAACAGCCCTTTTCTGTTTCTCATACAAACGTATTGTAACTAAAATATATAGTCAATTTGACCTTTATTGCTATTTAATAAAGTTCATAATAAATTACAAGTACTCACTGTTGTCTAACCAATGTAGGTTTGTTCCTAACGACAAAGAGTTAATTTGCACTTTATTACCGCTGCACAAAGTTCAAAATCAACTGAATAGTCACAAAATGTAAGAGATCATTATTACTGCTGTAATCTCATTTCGAAAATCATTCGTAAAACTGAAATCTGCCACATTCTAAATCTTTTAGACAGAACGAAGCCTGTCGGGTCTGCTAGTAAGTGTATAAGAATGTTTTTTTTTATTAAATTAATAAATTGTATTACAGACTTTGTTACTTGATAGCGACTGATGACTAAACGAAGATTTTTCTGACAATTTCTAGTTATTTTACGACGAGAATACCCAGAGATAACCTTGTGACATTTGATTTACTAAGTAGGAAAGCCCAATTTAATTTAATGTATCTGCATATATCTCATACAGTGCTTCAAAAAGAGGAAATTAATAATTATTAAGGTTTTTCCATTACTCGTTCAACTTAACGTAGTTATTTTGATAATGCTTATACTATAGTGAAAAATCATTCATAAAATTATCTATCTTCAAGATTAGTTCAGGTGTTTGGGAAAAGTGTTTGTATGAAAAATCTTTTATATATGTATACGTGAGAGATTTTTATATAAACTTACAAAATATTTTGTCAATTAAGGTATTGCAACACATGCCGGGCATTGTCTGAGGAAACCTATAAAATGAAGTTAACCTGAGCATTAAATAAATTAAGTAAAAAATATTTTTTTTTTTATTTTTGTATTAAAAGCCGCATATAACGTAACTATCTCTTTCTATCTTCATTAACTTATATCTCCCTCTCGACTTCCGTTCGCCTTGGATGATCACAGTTTTGGTAACGCTCTCTTCAAGCATTTACAATCTTAATCACCTTTTTTTTCTTCTGCTGGGAAATGCATTTATGCATCTCGGCTGAAAGTCATACCTTCAACCAGGAGTGTGGGACTCGCTGAAGAACCGAATACCCATAAAACCCAGCAGGACCCTCAGTGTCCTGAACAGAAGTACCAGAGGTTCATTGGGGGCATTGCGCTCTGGGACTCCGGACATCGTCTGTTACGACCATTCAGAATGGCAGGAGACTCGCAAAGCCACGTCTCCTGGCTCCCGGTCTCAGCTGCAGTTTCCCTCTCCCTCTCTGATGCATTCTTCTGTGAGATGACATTCTCACAGAAGGAAGATACCATCCGCCAACCACTTTCACTGCTGAGCATATAGCCGACTAACAATCTTAATCACCTAGTCAAGTGTGCGTAAAGATGTTTAGTTTTCAGAGGCTCTGTTATTGTAAATATAACGGACGTTACAGACATATTTCAAAATATTATTTACGATTCTGTGTAGAGGTCTATGTAATGTCAATTTAAACGATTTAAAGCGTTACTTTTTATAATGGCAGCATGAAAATAAAACTGTTTAGTATAATTTTATATGTAAAACACTTTAATAATTTTTACAGAATACCATTATGTATCATATAAACAATGTATACCAAAAATCAATTAAATATTTTAAAGCACACATTAGCGAGCTGCTAGTGTTATAAGAACAAAACAATGCCTGAAAGCCATATAAGCAGTTTAAACGTAATGTCTGTCATAATGATAATAGTAAATTGATTACTCATAAACCTTTGAAAGAGTACTTCAACAGACTTCTAGTTATGCTGATGATTCATAGTTTCTATATAAAATATTGTGTTAATCATTAGATAGCTAAACTTTTGTGGTAGCCACAAGATATCTAAAGTAATATTGTAAAGAGGAAACATTTGTGATTTTGCATGTAAGTATGTTTGTAACGTTTCCAAATAAAAACTACTAAGCCGATTTCAAAATTTTTTTCACCATTAGAAAGCTGCATTTTCACTGAACGAGATAGGCTATATTACTTTCTCAAAAAAAAATAATAGAGATCCCTAAGAAAAATGCATTAATGTAATCCAACGTGTGAAACACAAAAAATCTGTTATCGCATGCGCTGCGGAAACTATTGATGATAAAACAAAAAAATGTTCAACAATATTATAGAACGTATTAATATCTACAAAAAAGTCCTGGATACCATATATCCAACTATTATAGTTATGCCACTATAACTACTTTTTTACATTTTGAAAGTTAATAAAATTGCCGACAATATTCAAACCATATTATTCACACCTCTGTATTAATCCTTATCTTATTATTATTAAAGACCGTTTAAATACCTGTAAAATAATTTTTAAGTTATAAAAATCGGACATTCCATTCGAAATATATAACGAATTCTAAAATGTCTATCTAAGAATATAAGTCCAACTCTATAGACTTTCCACTGCGACCAGATCGGTATCTACGTGGGTGAAACCACGGGGCATTGCTAGTTATACATATTTTTGGAGCATTTTGACGACAATTTTTTATTACTACACTCGAAATACGAATAACATATCAATGTCTGAATGGATTTAATGTTTTAACTCAGTGAATGTTTCCACAGTATAAAATTGTGTTGCTTCCGCTGTTCGTTACTTTAGACCTTTTAAAGTAATCAAAGGATTTTAAGGCAGTTTACAGTATTAGATAGATTGATTCAAAAGGAAGGTTTATATGTATAATATATACATATTACAGTATCGAAAACTTGTGAACTTAAATCGCTAAGACTGGCTAAACCTTACAAGATAGATTAAACTAATATTCTAAGAAATTGTATATAATACAAAGACCGATAAAAAGTCCGTGATGGTATAATTTTTTTTCCGAAGAATAACCCACAGTAACCATTTTTATCTTTTACATAGGGCAAAAAAATGTGTGCTATTTACCAAACTCTTTTTTACAATACAGTATTATTTCTCATCCAATAAAATATTTTACAATCGTTGTATATTTCATGTAAATCAAAACTGCCCCTAGCAGCATTTCATTAAATTGGATATCATAGAAGTTATCAGACATTTAAAAGCGGCAAGTAGTTTTCACTTCGCACCGATTAGCATCAAATATTCATGTTGACAATTATAAATTTCAATTCTGTCGTTGTTAATGCTTCTAGTTAGTTTGTTTCGTTACAATTTATTTGCCTTAGTAGTTTAAAGCATATAAAAATAACAATATTAGGTTAATATTCGACTCTGAACCAATTCTTGAAGGTGATGTTTCGGCTAGGGATATCGGAAATGTAATAAAGTATCGATATAAATCATATCGTTATTTTTTTTAAATATCAATATCAATATTAATATTTTTATTAAGAAAATATCGATATATCGATGTATCGGTATGACTTAACAGAGAATATTTGTGCTCTAAAAGTTATTTTACTTGGCCTAAGGTAATTCAGCTATATTACATGCCAAGATAAATATTAATCAATAGAGATCAATTTGAATCGATAATCGATTGATTGAAAACTAGGTACTCAGTCAAGTGCAGAAATAAGCATGTGTTGAGGTTATAAAACATAAGTCAGTAATGTCAACAAAACGAAAGACCAGTTAAGGTTGAAATTGACGGACTGAATTGCCAACTTGAAACCAAATTATAAAACTGCATATCGAATCGACCAAAAATAATAAAAATATAAAATATAATTTGTAAAAAAGAAGGGAGCATGAAAAAGTAATGATTTTCAGAACTTTTTAAATCTTAAAATTTAAAAATGCTTATTGGTTGTCTGAAAAAATATCGATTTTTACACCTTTTCGATACTTGTAATTGGATATCGATACATCAAAATCTTACATATCGCACATCAATATCGATACATTTGAAAAAATATTAACGATATATAGATGTATCGATATTTTTTCTACAAGCCTAGTTTCAGCCTTCCTTGAACATGCAACAAGTATTTGCTTTTAAGAAAAACTTAATTATCTCGTGTATGAGTGTATGTAAAAACTAGCTGAGCCTCAAATCTCGTATCGCTGCAGAATCGATAAATAAGCAGATGCAGAATGAAAGAAGAGAAAATAATACAATTTTAGTAAAAAAAATGTGGTCAAAACTTTATCGGAAGAAAGAGAAACCAAAGAAATTCGACCTTTACGATCAAATTCCCACCAAAGTCCATAAAATATTATAGTTGTGATCAGAAATTGTTGGTTGTCAATGTCAAATGTCAAACACAAATTAAATTTAAAAAGAAAGGGATTCTTTTAAATGCAATTTGATTTCTGAACGACGGAATGAGCATAAAACGTTTGACATTCAGAACCAAATAAATGAAAAGTTTATACTTTTGATTTCTGAACGACTTTTAAATTTAATTGATTTCTAAACGACGGGACGAACATCAAATGTTTGACAGATATGAAAGCATATTAATGGTTTCTAAGGGAAAGCAAAATTGTTGTTTTTACTATATTTCAATTATTTTTCCATATTTACTCCCTTTTTAAACCTTCTCTGGACTTCCATAAATAATTCAAAACCAAAGTTACCCAAATCATTTCAGCAGCTGTCGAGTTTTAGCGAGAACAGCAATTAATTTTGATATACATACATATCTCAACATAATAATTTAACAGAATTGAATTTATTTTGACACACTTACTCCAATAAGCCTCCAGTTCAAAGCCATCAATATTTACGTGTGATCTACTTTTCTAAAATAGCTTTAGATTTATATAGTGATTGATTATTTTTGGCAGCGATGTTGCAAGATTCTGAACTCATCGTTGACATGGTATTACAACTGATAGGAAACTTAAGGCAATTGTATGTTCTTTGCGTGCAAATAATGATGAATAGATTGACTGCCTCATTGGTCTAGTTCTCAGCATGTTCGTCTCGAGATATGAAGTTCTGGGTCCCTCTCCCGGGTCGCTGGAATTCGATATTGACTTTTTTATGAAGATGTTCGCAGTATTTGTCCGAAGTTGGGAAGTTGGCAGTGTGTTCCACACCCCGTGCCTTGGAGAGCACGTTAAGCCGTCGGTATTGCGCCTAATTTCTCTGCGGTCGTGTTAGATTCCCGTCATATCGGACAGTAAGAGTGAAGGAATAGAGAATGCACTCGTCTACTATGCCTGCCAACCCACAGTGGAGCAGCGTGGTGGATCTATGCTCTAAAAAACCTCTCTCCTATGACTGCGAGGGCCTGTGCCCGGTGGAACGTCAATGGGCTCCTACTTACCTTACCTTTAGATAGAATTGCGTTTGGAATGTATCGTTGCTTTTAATTTGATTAAAAAATCCATAACTCATCTAAAATTTTTGAGGACACAGCCAAATCCAGACTAAATTTTCTTGTGTTAAAAATTCAAACTTAAATTTCGATGTGGGATTACAAAATATTATTAGGTTATTGATTAATTCATACGTTTTGTTCAATAACATTGATTGTAATATTTTGTCGATGTTTTAATAGCTTAATTTTTACAATGTGCTTTTTTGAATTGTCTCGCTACCGTATGTATGAATGTAACACAAATAATACAAAACAAATACAAAAACTGTGCATCTATCAGCATTTACACTTGGAGGAAGTAAACCCTCTTAAAGTTTAGTTAGTAAGTAGCAGCCCATTAACGTCCCATTGCTGGACACAGACCTCTTCACTCATAAGAGATTGCATCAAATCTTACAATATTATCTTATTATATTTTTATTATTGCTGACCTTTTTAAAGAACGCTGTGGCCACAGCTGTTGGTAATGATTAAGTATTAGATGGAAAAAGTGCTAAGAAGAGGCAATTTACCTCTTATGATTTCTACACACCATCCAGCACCAGTCCAGATTCAGACAATTGAGAAAATTCAATTTCCCAAATTTGCCTTGCCGGGGATCGAACCCGGGACTTCTGCTAGCAAAGCGAGTACTCTCACCACTACACCAACGAGGCCCTTTAAATATATAAGTATTTTATAGCATTTTTTTCTAACTGTGACTGTGTAAAGATCCAACAGACCTTACCTTACACCTTAATACCTCGTGCAACGCGTGACGTAATTTTTTCCCTACCATGCCATAAGAAATTCAACTGAAAAACTTTTAAAATGAGTCGTTTAACTTAACCAAACAAATTTTCAAATTTATATCTTTTTTAACAAGGTGGCAATAAAAACTAAATATCACAGCATAGCACAAGTCAATTCCATTCGAAAACCAGCTGTATCTGGGCAGCTGCCCCGATTCTTTATACGTACCTTCTACGAAGAATAAAAAAACAAGCTTATTACCTTTTAGAAAAGGTTCCTTCGCCTTTGAGGTCTAGTTTTTTTTCCAAATCGTTCCGTCAGCGGCCATTATGATCGGAACGTTTGATTCGAAACGATGCCCGATAAAAAAATATGAATACGTACTTAGAACTGGTATGGTATGTTAATTGCTTTGTATCTATAGCAAGTACAATATGGGTTACGTTATTTATTATACAACACAACCCATTTCTATTCATTTCACCGTTACTAACAACATTTATGTCATACCTATAGAAACAAAGAAATGTTGAAGAAACAATTTAGGTGATGATCTAAATGATAAAGTAGAAACCAGGAGTCTCTTTTTATTTAAAAAAATCAGCACTTTAAGTAATCTAGAATAAAATATGAAAAAGGTAAGGGTTGGCCTGAGTATTTCTCATTCCATTTGCGTAATATAAGTTTTCTTTATTTTATTATTTAAAATATATAATCTCTTGTTAATTATTATAGTGTCAGTTAGGTGGGTAGATGTTGTTTCCTTTTTATTTCAATCTAGTAAAAAAAGGTAAGTTAACGTCCCACTGCTGGGCACGGGCCTCTTCACTCATTGGAGAGAGGGTTTTTAGAGCATAGACCAACGTCAAACGTTTAAAATTCTTCCCGTCGTTCAAAAATCAAATAAAATTTAAAAGAGTAGTTTTGTTTATTTTTAATTTGTTTTTGACGTTGACAACCAACAAATACTGATCGCTGAACTATAATATTCCCTATTTTAAATATTTATGTATTAAATAGTGAATGTTTTGTAAAAATTATTTATCATGTGTCGTATTGTGGTGTCCCTAACCTTTGATTTTTTTTTTCATTTTTTAGTGGTGGTGGTAAATGACTATAAGGTACTTTAACTTTTGTAGATTATCAAAATTTTGGTATGCAATCACAGAAACCGCGCAATCTCCTACGTGCCTTCTCCAATTAAAGTGACACTGGCAAAATTGTGTGTGCCTTGTGACACCTGTAAGCTAATTACTAAAAGTAGAACTCTAATATTTTTTGGGCTTTGGCGGGAATCTGATCGTAAATGTTAAGTGTTTTATCATTATGGTTTTTTATTGAAGTTGAGGCGAAGTTTACGGATTTAGCTAGTGTAAATATAATTGTGTTTAAATTATATTCAATAAGGTCGNACTTCAGGTTCGCGATTCGCAGGACTACGTCGGTGACTCTGGTTCTACTACGGATCTCTTCATTTCTGATTCGATCACGTAGAGAAACTCCGAGCATAGCCCTCAATAAGGTAATGATCAGTAATCTATACTAAAAACAGTCAGAATAAAGCAATAACGAGTTGTTTATAACTTTCTTGCTCACTAAGTAGACGAAAACCGATTTTACTCGAACGGGCGTTACATAGTCTAACGTGACAAGAAAGTCTCATTCAATACCCACAACTTTGCGAAAATCGAAGTAACAGCTGTAGCCTATTGTTATATTTTCATAATTAGATAAGGTTACATCGTCAATTAGTAACTGTCGTTAGTAACATTCTGACCTACTTTGTAAATTATACAAGTAATGACGATAATCGTTAGAAATGTTGCCAGAATTTAATTACCAGAAAAAGAAATCGACACACTGCCATTCCTGCTCACTGTAAATGAATATCTTTATAATTTTTACATAACATTATAACATAAGCCGACCATTTTATCACACACACAAGGTTAGTAACCTTGTCTGTGAAATAAAGTTATATAACACGTATATAAATCTAGTACATGATGTTCAGTAAAGTAGCCTTTCTTTTACTATTTATATAAGATAAGTGAAAATGACGTGCAATGTTTTTTATATTACGTATTTTTGGAAAATGGAGATTAAAACACGTTATTTATAAAAATAGGCTTTATATATAAGGCGGCGTTTTTTATGCTAATTTAGTTTAATATTTACAAATAACAAGTGGTATTTTAATTTGCCACTCGTCATTATATAAAATAAAAATATTTTATAAATTCTCTTTTCTAAATTTTAAATTGAAAAACAAAATTTTATTAACCATTTTTAATATTAACTAAAAACACGTGGCATTTTTTATTACAATATATTTTTTTAATAATATTTGTATTAATTTTCTACACTTTTAATGACAGTTAAATTCGTTATATTCCTAACCTATCTTCCTTTTCCAACGATGTATGTATCGGAAATCTAAAGTTTTAGATTTTGTATAAATATAGACAATAATAGAATATGAAATATGTCGATAAACAATATATTGCACTTGGAACACTTTGAACTCTTTCTAGGTCGGGTTTAGTTATCTTATATTGTATTCTATTAAATCAAATCAAATCAAAAATATCTCCACACTCTGATTCTTATATACGTCTGATGATGGTACTCAAGAACGGCATAAAATCTAAAGTTACGAGGGTTCCTTCACGCCCTGATCCGAGAAGAACCCACAACTCGGTCGGGTATTACAATATCATATTAGTTTACTATATTTTAATTCAAATTAGAGCAGTTCGCTCACTCCCACGCGTTTCTATCGTCTAAGTAAACTTATAATACGATATTTCTATCAACTTTCTTTTAACAAAGACTTTGAATTTATCAATTGACATCTCTAGAACGTCTTGTGGGAGTTCATTATAGAAACGTATACAGTTACCCTTAAATGAGTTGTTAATTTTATGCAGCCTACTAGAATTTACAACAAGTTTGTTTTTGTTTCGTAAGTTATATGATATACATTCACTCTTTTTATTAAAAGAGTCAATGTTTTTGTGTACGTACAACAAGTTTTCTAATATGTATACGCAGTGAACTGTCATTATGTTAACTGCCTTGAATTTGTTTCTTAGCGATTCTCTTGGACCCATATTGTAAATCGCACGAACGGCCCTTTTCTGCAGTACAAATATTGCATCTATATCAGCATCAGCATCAAAAACCTTTTGTTCTTTAATCATATTTAAAACATACGTATTTTATGTGTTAAAAATGTATTTACTTTTATATTAAATCTCTCAAAACTGATAGTTTATTTCACAGTATCTTATACGTAAATAATAACCGCAGACAAGCAAAGCACACAATTATAAAACAAGAATCTAAAATAGTCTAGGTATACGTTTTTTAGGTTAAAGAAGTCTAAAAGTCATTTGCTGTGCTAAGCATACGTACCAGCTAGTACATCAGATACCATAACCTTGTCCTAATAACCAGGGGTGTGCTAATAATTCAAACGTACGAATTATTCGCTTCGAATCGAATGTTATTATTCGGTTCGAGACTCGAATCGTTCGATTTTTTTCCGAATTATTAAATTTTATTTGAATTTTCGAGTAGTTTCAATTAAATTAAGTCTATAATCTGTCGTTCTATCGACTACTTTGTTGCATAATAAATTGCAAATTGTAGAAATATGGTAGAAAGAAATGACACCCTGGTGAAATTTTTTTCGGAATATCTTGCCAATATACACTGAAATACACTGAAAATCAGCAATTCTATTTTTTGGGTAATTGATTTTTAAACGAAAAGGATATTATTCGTAATTGGAATATTTCGATACATGATTTAAATAGGAACATTAATTCGAAAATTTTCGGATTACTCGATTTTAATAATTTTCGAAACGAATATTCATATCAATTCGATTCGATTCGAATGATATTTGGACAGCCCTATTAATAACCTATACTGTATTTAATATCAAGCAATATACAAAGTGCATTATAATATTCTTTTCAATGGTAAAAACGATTAAAATCGATTTATATATATAAAAAGTAAAATTAAATCTTTTGAACCGTTGATAGATTCGTTATCCACCAACAGATATACTTGACGATTCCAAGGAGTTTGTTAAACATACAGTATATTTTGATGTTAAATAAAATTTTTATACTAATAATGATATGTTAAATGAATGACCCTAAAAAACTAGAGTTACTACATTATTTAAATTACTTTTCTATATCAACTATTTAATAGATAGCTTGAAAAGTGAAGCCATGACTATTTTTCTCACGCTTATAGTACCGCATTCGAACACCGCCACTAAAATCTACGAGTCTATTGCATAATAAAAAAGCATGCGGGCCGTTCCGTCTGTCTGCTGCACCGTTACTTTAATACCATGCATACTTAATACTTCGTATAAATTATGTGAAGCTTACGATGTATACATATTGTAAACGAGTAAATTTATGATTGCACTACAAGCATTTGTATTAACTGAAGCGAAATTGTCGGCTACCTTTTCAAGATTTAGAAATATGGTTGAAGTTATTTAAAAGAGTATAATACGAAAAACTTAAATTCGTTTACATATATATGTTTCTGAAAATAAGGTTCAAAGTTTTTCTAAATCCTTACTAATATCGTTCTCGTCGCTTCAACAGATGGACGTCCACTGTTGGACATAGATCCCACGTAATGACGTCCACAAGGGTCGATCTCGCACCGCCTGGCTACCGGCGACCCTCTTTATGTCGGTCTTGTAGCGGGTCTCCCACCACTGCGCCGCTCGGTGTAAGGTCACGACTCCAGCACCTTCGGGCACCAACGTCCAACGGTCCGTCCACTTCAGGTTCGCGATTAGTAGGGCTATGTCGGTGACTTTGGTTATGCTACGGATCTCCTCATTTCTGATTTGATCGCGTAGAGAAACTCCGAGCATAGCCCTCTTCATCTCACGCTGATTGACTCTGAGCTTTCGTATGAGGCCCATAGTCAGCGACCACGTTTCGGAGCCGTAGGTCATCACTGGCAACATGCACTGTTATAAGAGCTTTGTCTTCAGATACTGAGGGATATTGGACGAAAGGATCTGCCGTAATATCCCGAACGCTGCCCAACCGAGTTGGATTCGGCGGTTAACCTCATTGTCGAAATTGGACCTACCTAGCTGGACTATGTGTTCCAGGTATGTGTGCTCGTCTACAATTTCGAGTGCTGAGTTCTCAGCGATGACTGGGTGGAGCGGAACATGGATATTGGACATAACTTTTGACTTATCCATGTTGATTTTTCGGCCCATCTGTCGAGAAGTGCTGCTTAGGTCATCGAGCATTGCATTGAGATCNGAGCTTTGTCTTCAGATACTGAGGGATATTGGACGAAAGGATCTGCCGTAATATCCCGAACGCTGCCCAACCGAGTTGGATTCGGCGGTTAACCTCATTGTCGAAATTGGACCTACCTAGCTGGACTATGTGTTCCAGGTATGTGTGCTCGTCTACAATTTCGAGTGCTGAGTTCTCAGCGATGACTGGGTGGAGCGGAACATGAATATTGGACATAACTTTTGACTTATCCATGTTGATTTTTCGGCCCATCTGTCGAGAAGTTCTGCTTAGGTCATCGAGCATTGCATTGAGATCTTCCAGAATCTCTCCCATAATGACCACGTTGTCGGCAAACCGTAGATGATTACTTACTAATATCATAAATGCGAAATTAACTGTGTCTGTCGCGCTTTCATGCTAAAACTATGCTGACTTAAATGCTTTGATGATGTGATGATACAGTCTAAGATGGGAAGGGCGTTAATCTGATTATTAAGACCTCTTACGCTTTCTACACACCATCGCACCGGAACACAAAGCTCTTCGTTTTGGCGGTACGTCTTTGCTAGTAGGATGGTATCCAGCCACGGCCGAGTGTCCCACCACACCAGACTCAGACAAATTAGAAAATATAATTTCCTAAATTCGTCCTTCTGGGGATCGTACCCGGGACCTCTGCTAGCATGGCAAGTAATCGCACCACTGCGCTAGCGAGGCCGACAAACTTTTTAATGCGATAAAAAGGCTATAAGGGATGGAAGTATTGTTATTAACCGAATAAAAAAAATCGTAATAAAAAACCAGGTGTCTACCACAGCTTCTAAAACAATATAGTTGCGTTCAGAAATTGTTGGTTGTCAATGTCAACACATGAAAATAATTAAAAGTGTTCTTTTACACATCTTATATTTCTGAACGACGGGATAAATGTCATACTTTTAACCACATGGAAGTATCGTCCGTTTTAGAGCTAATAACTTATTTAATAGACTATTGATTCGATATAAACAAATATAACATTCAAAGTTTGTAATAATTTTACAATGAAGGGTGTAAAATAACAATCCTTTCTAATATTATAAATGCAGAAGTAACTCTGTCTTCCGATTATAATGATTTTTTATACAGTCTAGAGCCTCAGGAAGGACAATAAGCTCTTTGCAGTGAAACACTGTAAATAGCCCATTATAGTATTTGTACGTTTGTATCTCATTTGTAAAATAATTAGCCTGAATAATGTAAATTGGGGTAATGCTCGCCAGTGAAGTTGAGTGGAGGGCTGTTGCCTTCTTTTGCGAGACCGTTATCTCGCTGAAGGAGGCTAAGAAAGCAAGGAGCTGGAGCTCTCCCTCGCCGTTGGAAGAGGCTTGGTGGTAGAAGTCGCATATATGCACTTCATGCTTCCATCTATTGAGTGGTAGGCCTCTTAGTTGGTACCATCCGGGATACTAGAGTGGAATGCAGTTAGGGAACATCTAGTGATCTCATTCATGGATGAGAACGGATCCGCTGGGTTTTAGTGGGTCTGTTATCAGTGAGTCCCACACTCCCGATTGGATTAGTCTTTCATCGGGCTGCGTAAATGCATTTCGCTGCGCAAAAAACCCGAAATTATGTAAAATACTGTCCAAATACCATATGCCACGCGGAAGAAGTCACGGGACCCGTACTGTAATAAGCTCAAATAACCAAAGTTAATTGATAACGCTCTGACAGTTCAGATTTATATACACGTTGAAACTAGCGGCCATTAACGTTAAAATTATTATAGAAAGTGATATTTTTTTGTTAGTAATACGAATTGTAGGTGTGCCTCTTAGTTTGTTAAACTTGGAGCGGCTAAACCGGTTCGGACACACGTGCGCGACGATCGTGGATCGTGACTTCCACGTTATTACATTTGTATGTGCTCAGATAGCTTTTTGTTATTTTTAAAGACGATCATCCCTCATGTCTAAGCTAAATTAACTCTTTGAAGTGGAACTTCTTTAGTCGCATGAGGGTAAAATTTTTACGGATGACACGCGTGATTAGCGTCACGAAGATGTGCAGCGTTTTTGTGCTAATTCGTATGAAGTTTAGGTAATTTTAATAATTGAGAATACTATTTTTTAATGAATGAAATGAATAATTTGTAATATTGACACAAAACACGTGGCATTTTTATTTACGATTCGTCATTTGAGATTTCAATAAATTAATTTAATTAATTTTCGACACTTTTAATATTTTAATTACAATTAAACTCGTTAAATTCCTAACATATCTTCTTTTCCCTCCCTCCAAGTCTCGGAAATCTAAAGTTTAAGATTTGCATAAATATAAGACTTAAAAATTAGTTTGCCAAGGAAGTCACACTTCTGCCTTGTGTACATGTCTATTATAGCGAACAACTGATGCTTTTAGATCCATCAAACGACGTCAATTGTTTAACGAAAATTAATGTGCGTGCGTACGAAGTACACATGTCAGAAGTGAAACTTCTTTGGCAAGCCAATTTTTAAATCTTGTTTCTATTTATACAAATCCAAATTTTTAGATTTCCAAGTCTTAGAGGGGATGGCCACATGTTATTTGTAAATATTAAAACTACCTAACCTTCAAACTCATAAAAAACGCTGCACTTCTTCGTGACGCTAATCACGCATTTTATCCGTAAAAATTTTATCCTCATGCGCCTAAAGAAGTTTCATTGCAATAAAAAGAATATTGTAATGCCATATTTTAGATTGAAGATGGTTCAGAAATCGTTTGTCGGTTTGAGCATACGTATCTATTATATAAAAATGAATCGCATAATGTGTTGGTAAGCGCATAACTCAACAACGTCTGGACCAATTTTGCCAATTCTTTTTTTTTAATGTTTGTTGAAGTCCAAGGATAGTTTTTCGGTGAGAAAAGTTCGAGTAATTGCAGGGGAAACCCCTATAAACGGCCCTTTTCTGTTTCCTATACAAACGTTTTCTGACTAAAATGTAGAGTCTCTTTGCACTTTATTACCACTGCTCAAAGTTCAAAATCAATTGTAAGGGCTATAGATCATTGTAACTGCTGTCATTTCATTTCAAATATCATTCGTAAAACTGAAATCTGCCACATTCTAATTCTTTTTGACAGAACGAAGTCTGTCGGGTCTGCTAGTTTTTAATAAAATATCAGAATCACTTTAATTTCCCTCCAAACAATTTTAACAAATATGTCAATTACATATTTTACAAGAGGCGTATAATATTTAAGATTATCTAAGATATAAATATGTTTGTACTTGATTCTAGTTTCACAGGGAAGCAACACACAAAATTAACTTAAGTAACCGCTGCGTTACTTCCCGGTTTCTTATCAGCGGATTCAACTTTCCGAATCGGTGGTAGATTGGTTACCAACGAACTGACTACTGATGATTCAAAAGTGATGCTTGAGCTTACTTGAATAAAGAATATTTTTATTTGATTTGATTTGATATAATTACAAAGACCTCAGCATAAGCATCATTCCAACCTAGGGATGAAATTAAAAGGAAAAAATAGTAAACACAAGCTTTAAATACATTCAAACACACTCACACACACACTTATACACAGACCCCCCTCCCCGTCCCCTCAAACGCAATTGCGCACTCACGCACACGCACACACATCACTCACACAAATTTCAGTTGTGACTTTTTAATTTCATATTATATAATTACATATTATTAATTTTTTATTATCTTCATATGTCAACTTTTTATATCTTATTCTTCTTTTTGTTTTTATCAATGTGTAATCTGAAATGGCCTTATTTTGTATAATATCTGCAACTGTACGTATATTTCTAATAATAGCTGTTGATTACAATAAAATAAAATAAAATAAAAAAATAAAAAATAAGTAACAGATAAAGTAATTTAATAGTGATTGATTGATAATTGATTTTATAAGAGTAATTGTTGTCAAATAATTGATATATTCATAACTTCAAGCACGAAGACGGTGCGTGGAAAAAAATACAAAATGTCTTCCATTCAAATAGGGTCACATACTCGTCTGCAGATTGTGCGATGGATATAGCGTAACGTCCGAGTTTAATGGGTTAAATTGCTCAATACCGGGGTCCCGGGTTCACATGCTATCTAATATGTAATGTAGAGTGTTCGCATAATGGTTTAATTAAGCGAACTATAGCGAAAGTTAAGATAAAATGCTAATGCACTTTTTATAGTTTACATGCTCGGTAGATGTTATTGACTCGATACTGTTATCAGTATTTTTTCGTTATATAACTATTAGAGTGTTTAAAAAAGAACGTTGTGGTATAAAAGATGTAGGGACTAAAGTTGAGAAAGGTATGCTTAGATGGTTTGGGCACGTAGAGAGAATGAATGAAAGAAGACTTCGCAAAAACGATTTTGAGTCAAGACTGAATGGGAAAGTTGGAAGGGGAAGAGAGGAAGGAGATGGGGTCATCATTAAATGACGACTAAGTTTATTTGAGTTAAGTACATTACGAATAAAGAGTTGATGAAGAATTTATACGACCGCAAGATAGGCAGTAGAAACTCGCATTTCGAATATTATTACGTAAGAAACTTATAGAGCGTCGAGAAGTATGAGTGGATTAAAACTGAGTGACAGAGTAAGAAATAGTGGGATAAGAGAACGTTGTGGTGTACAAGAAGACGTAGTGACTAAAATTGAGAAAGGTATGCTTAGATGGTTTGGGCACGTAGAGAAAATGAATGAAGGGAGACTGACTAAAAGGATTTATGAGTCAAGAGTGATTGGGGAAGTTGGAAGGGGAAGAGCAAGGAACGTTCCTGGTCTCTAAACCGACGTACTTTTATGAAACTTGTAAGCGAAGGAGATAGGCAAGGATCGTGCCAATGGAAGGACGTGGTCTCTGCCTACCCCTATGGGAATGAGGCGTGATTCTATGTATGTATGTATCTTGAAATAGAATTGAGCTATCTGGGCACTGGGTTGATACATAGTTTTGTTCGCATTCTTAGGATGTAAAACTTGCACAAAAATGGACTTTTAAATACATTCATAAATATTTGCTTTTATCATGAACCCGTCTTTAAAATCGCATCCATAACGAGGTAATAAATAAAACGAATGAATACCAAATCTGGGAATGTAACATATCGCACGCGGCGGAGGGGGTAGCCCAGCCATTTTGAATAACATTGTATATAAAACTATTATCCGTTGGGAGACGGAATCACGTACACCAAATGTCCGTGTCCATACCATAGCCATTTTTTCTTTCAAGATGTGTTTTGCTCTAAACTTTTTTTGCTGTTGCAAAATGTCCAGCCTGGGGAGAAGAGAAACTTAGAGAGAGAGAGTTTAACTGTCTTCTCCTTTAATCATATAAAAGGCAATTAATTAGCAGCCTATTAACATCCCACTGGGCACGGGCCTCCATTCATAGGGAGACTGATCGTATATGGTGACGTAATTTGAGGTGTTAACTTCGACGTCGTCGCTTCAACCGATGGACGTCCACTGCTGGACATAAGTCTCATGTAAAGATGTCCATAAGGCCCGATCTTTCGCCGTCTGGCTCCAGCGCGTTTGGCGACCCATTTGATGTCGTCGGTCCACCTTGTAAGGGGTCTCGCTACACTGCCCCGCCCGGTGCCAGGTCGCCACTCCAGCACCTTCAAGCCCTAACCTCCATCGGTCCGTCGGACTATGTGCCTCGCCCATTGCCACTTCAGGTTCGCGATTCGTAGGGCTATATCGGTGACTTTAGTTCTGCTACGGATCTCCTCATTTCTGATTTGATCACGTAGAAAAACTCCGTGCATAGCCCCTTCCATCGCATGCTGAGCGATTCCAAGCTTTCGTATGAAGCCCATAGTCAGCGACCATGTTTCGTTGCCGTAGGTCATCACTGGCAACACACACTGTTTAAGCAGCCTAAATTAATATAATTTAGAAAATACCAAGCAGGATTTAAAACTCCTTATTTCAAAGCTCGTGCACCTCATAACTAACGACAACGAGGTTGCCCATTTCTAATATTATTGTAAATACATAGTAAGTATATCTAATTCATTTGTATGCTATCGTAAACAAATGACATTCGAATGGATTATGTTCCTTAAAATTTGATAAGAGTGCCTAATTTCTTTCTGAGAAATATATTTGGAAAATTCACTCTGTGTTGTTGATAAAGCTTTCGAAGTATCGAAAGACTTGACATACATGCACTTACAAATCTCATAAGATTTATAGTTAGAGTCGATGTTTATATAACTTTCGGAAATCAGTGATTAATGGTTTTTATTTTCATAAAATATAGTTGGTACCACTTAATGGTATTTCGGCCAAAGTGTGTGCTTGAAAAGAGGCAATGATGCCAGTCTTTTGGATACTTTTACAACTGTTAGCGATCATAATTATTTTATTTGTGGTTTGCTATTAAATTACTATATTTGTTTATTGTGCCTAGGTCTTTATAATTCTCAGTGAAACGTTTACATACACTAAATTTAGTCGTCGTGTTTAAACACGACGACTGTGATTGGTGGACTTAATTATTTTTGAGTGGGGCGATTATTTTGAGTGGGGTTATTGGTATAAGAGGGGTAGCATAGGGGAATGAAGCTATTCGCCTAGTGACAGTTCTTAGTTTGTATGAACGATATTATTGTGTTTTAATTCATTCAAAGTATGTAATATAATAATGCAAAAATTGAGAATAGTATTACTTAACCTGCAAATTAGTGAGAGATTCCAAGACAGCTGTTTCCGATTGTGGCTCATTTTTTAGATTTTGCTTGTCGAAATTATTTTTATTATATGATATATTGTAATGAAACTAGAATATTTTTGATTATAAATTGATTATATTTCGGCCTTCGCAAATAAGCAACGATTTGAAGTCATTTAACAAATGATTTCTTACGACGAAAGCAATTAGAATCGTCTATAGAATCTTTATGTTCTTTCGGAAAGTGAACAATAAGTATTTGGTAATTGAGACTAAAGAAAAACAGTTTTAAGTGAACATAAGACAATGATTTTCTTATTATATGATCATCTAAAAATAACGAATATGCTTGTTAATTAAGCCTGCTTTGTCAGTCTTTACAATCAAGAGAATAATTTTCCAAATAATTAAATTTATCGAATACAAATGACTCGTTTGGAGATAAGTCTTCAAGCCTGTGTTTGAATACGATTACTTTCTCATCGAATTGAAGCCTTATATCCATCCGTTAGTGTTTACAGTCGACCGAAACATCTATAAATTACATAGTACAACGTTTGAATATTTTGTAATACGTTGCACCTGCTTTAATGATGATATTGCCGTGAGACCAGTCCCATAACACATTTATGAAACGGGCTCAGCTTCAATATGAATAAAACATGCAACCATCCAGGTGTGTTGATAAACTACCTTAACACGATGTAAAGTTTTAGACGAATCATATATTGTCACTGGAAAATTTATAGACCTAGGTGCTAAAAGCTTTATTCTTTATTTCAAAGTACCGATGAAGGCCAGCCGTTAACTATAACTTATTATTCCAATCATTAAATAAATCAAGAAATTTTGATGGGCTCACTGGTGCAATGGTGCAGATAACAACAAAGGTCCTGGCAGAATAAATTTAGGAAATTTCAATTTCTAATTTGTGTGGGTCTTGTATTTATTCGCTGGGAAATGCCTTGTCACATCCCGGAAGAAAACTAAACCCTTCCAATCGTGAGTGTGGGACCCGACTATGAGAATCTACGCTTTACTGAGTGGTAGAGCACATACCAGGGCCTACTGACACCCCCCAGCCTCCTTTAGTGTAGAGGGATGGTATCAGCCGTACCCTCCTTTTGCCGCTCATTTGCCGAATATGCTCTTCAGATCTTTTTTTGCTGGCAAATGCTTTTATGCACAAACCTCGATCCACGGGTCAGGAGTGTGGTATTCGTCGAGCAAATAGGCCTTGCAGTACCCACTAAAACCCAGCGGAACCCTCTTCATTCATAAATGAAGCGCCAGGGCTTCAACTTTCGCATTCATCCTTGGCGCTGCCTTGCAACACAACCCAAGTTCTTGGCTTTACTTTTGGATCAGTGTTCTATCGGCAAGAGTCCTGATCCTCTGGACCTGGTTATAATTAGTTTCAACGCTTCCGAAATCACTTGAATACCTTTTACTTGCGCATACAAAGTTTAATATAGTTTTAGGTAGGTATTTACTAACCCGAAAATCCAAAATTGTTCATCAGGACAGACAGACTTTTCACTAAATAAAGCAAAGTACAACTTGACTTGACTGGAGTGATCATTTTTGGACATAATACTAACTATCTAATTCGTTGTTAATATATGTTAAATACTTTAGCGGTAATATGTCAGATTTGTCAATAGATATAAAGCAGCAAATTATATTCTAACTAGCAATGCCTCACGGTTTCACCCACGTAGATACCGATCTCGTTGCAATGGAAATTCTACTAAGTCGGACTACAGATTTATTTTTGTTAACATAAAAGTTTATATCACTTATTTTTCAATTACTTTAGAGCAGATATACAAATATGTGTACTGAAAGTTTCAGAAGAACTGTGCTAACGAATAAAAGCAGTCATTCATTGCGAACTAAATGAATGTGGCCATTATTTTGTTTAGATTGACATTTTAAAATTCGTTGTATCTTCTGAATGCAATGTCCGATTCTGTCTATTCAAAAAGTATTTTACAATTATTGAAACGTTATTTAATAAAATATCATTTAATAGGATTGTTTAATAGGATTGTTAATCATTGACTACCTCATTGGTCTAGTGGTTAGCATGTTCGACTACAGACATGAGATC
This sequence comes from Elymnias hypermnestra, assembly GCA_015832385.1. Classification (NCBI taxonomy): domain Eukaryota; kingdom Metazoa; phylum Arthropoda; class Insecta; order Lepidoptera; family Nymphalidae; genus Elymnias; species Elymnias hypermnestra. The sequence goes on along the minus strand of JACTOM010000045.1, from coordinate 7,229,591 downwards.
CTGGGTTCGAGTCCCGGGTCGGGCCAGTTCGAAGTCGATATTGAGTTTTCTATTAAGATTTTCTCAATATTTGCCCGAAGTTGGGAAGTTGGCGGTGTGATCCCGCCCGTACCTCGGAGAGCACGTTAAACCGTTGGTCCTGCGCCTATCTCTCCGGCCGTGTCGAATTCCCGTCACATCGGAGTATGAGAGTGAAGGAATAGAGAGTACACTTGTGTACTTTATGCCTGCCAGTGGAGCAGCGTGGTGGGTCTATGTTCTAAAACCCCTCTCTCATATGAGCGAGGAGGCCTGTGCCCAGCAATTGGACGTTAGTGGGCTGCTACGTACTTACTTTACTTACTTAATAGGATTAGAATTAATACAGAGGTATGAATAATATAGATTGATTATCGTCGGCATTTTTATTAACTTTTAAAATGAAAAAAGTAGTGTTTGGGACTTTTTTGTAGATATTAATACGTTCTATAATATTGTAGAACATTGTTTTGTTCTATCATCAATAGTTTTCGAAGCGCACGCGATAACAGATTTCTTTTTACAAATTTTTTGAAATCGTTTTAGTTTTGTATGAAAATATATATAAAAACACGAATGATTCCTCTTTATAATATTAGTTTAGATATGTAGACTAACCAATAGCGTCTAAAAGGTTGTCATTCCTTGACTATAAATGTTATCCACGCCTATAATACGGTACTGTTCGTATGTAATGTGTGATAGAATTTCGTGTATAACGGTTAATGACAAAGCTGGATTGACGAGTGAGGGCCTTGCCATACATTACGGAGTCAATGCATCGCAGCTTGCGTTTTGCATTCTTGGATAATTCATGGACTTAAATAACTGTCTTGATTATTTATTAAGATGCCGTCGTTTATTATCAAAATTTTTAATCGTCACTGGAAAACAAGCACGTACCAATCTCCAAAATTATTGGTTTTGTAATCTTTAAGGATAATGCCCCTAAATTAAATCCATATGACCCTAAAGTCAATCTAAATTTAAAACTTCTTTAGGCGCATAGGAGTAAAATTTTATGGATGAAACCCGTGATTAGCGTCATGAAGATGTGCAGCGATTTTTGTGCCAATTCGTTTGAAGGTTAGGTAGTTTTAATACTTACAAATAACTCACAACGCTGCTCATAAAATGTAAAATAAGAATATTTTACAAATTCTCTTTTCTAAAATTTCAATAAAAAAAACAATTTAATTAATAATTTTTATATAGTATTGACAAAAAACACGCGGCATATTTATTTACAATTCGTCATTTGATTTTTCAATAAATTATTTGTATTAATTTTTGACTCTTTTAATGACAATTAAATTCCCAAAATATATCTGCCTTTTTCTCTCACTTTAGATTTAGATTTCCGAGACTAAGTCTCGGAAATCTAAAGTTTTATATTTTTATTAGCACGCACATTTCATGTTTTTTTTGGTAAAATATTTTATTTATTGTACCTTTCTAAATTCAACGTATGCATTACACTGGACTATATAAAAAGTAAGCAAAACTGTGTATCTAACTAACATACAACGTTAATATAATAATGATTAAGGAAAACGTATTGAAATAATAACTACTGGAAAACTTCAGCAATCAGAATGATTAATATTCAGGTTAGCTTTGACCATTTTTATATTTTTCAATAGTTATTAAAATTATCTTTATGAATTTGTAACACTATTCGAAAATAAGTCCAACTTGTTTTAGAGTCGCTCAGAGATTTACAGGGTAAGTAATACTATTCTGATTATATGACATATTTTCAATGACTGTTCCTTCATTCCTCTATGCTACATTTCTTATACCTACATGTAACAACTCCCCACTCAAAGATAATAATAAGTCCACCAATCACAGTCGTCGTGAAAACGACGACTAAACAGAAGTTTTGATTAAATTTCAGAATTTCCGGAATAGCGTTAAACCGGATGTAGCACATGTAAACGTTTTAATGATAAAGACCTCAGCATAATAAACAAATATAGTAATTTAATAGCAATCCACAAATAAAATAATAGTGATCCCCAACACTTGTCATCAAAATTGCCCTCCTGATTAGCATTTACAAAAATATCGTTGTATTCTTTTAATATGCCGTTAAAGTCAAAGTATTCTTGTCTCTCTTGTCTAAAAAATTATAACTCTAGTCTATAAATACGGAAGTTAAAATTTATATTGTTTTTATGAGAAGATTTGTGATGAACAATTTTAGATACTTGGGGCAAGTGTTTGCTTTCCAGTGTCGATATAAGTCAAAGTCAAAGTCAAAATATCTTTATTCAAGTAGGCCTGTTACAGCACTTTTGAATCGTCAAATATCGTTTTTTCTATATATTATTTAAATGAATCACTGATGATAACATTAGAGAACGACTTACAATCTATAGTTACGAGGGTTCCTTCGCGCCCTGATCTGAGAAGAGCCCACAACAAACTCAGTAGGGTGTACGTTTTTTTTATTATCATCATTACAATATATATTTTAAATTTATTCTATATCTATATACATATAGAGCAATTCATTCACTCCCACGCTTTTGTGTCTTCTAAGTA
>JACTOM010000045.1:7128541-7226620 GCA_015832385.1 Elymnias hypermnestra | reverse complement strand
GTACATAAAAACATTGACTCTTTTAATAAAAAGAGTGAATGTACATCATATAACTTACGAAACCAAAACAAACTTGTTATAAATTCTAGTAGGCTACATAAGATTAACAACTCATTTAAGGGTAACTGTATACGTTTCTATAATAAACTACCACAAGACATTTTAAAGATGTCAATTAATAAATTCAAAGTCTTTGTTAAAAGAAAGTTGATAGAAATATCGTATTATAAGTTGCAAGATTACTTAGACGATAGAAACGCGTGGGAGTGAGCGAATTGCTCTAATTTGAATTAAAATATAGTAAACTAATATGATACTGTTATGATGATGGTAACAAAAAAAAACACCCGACTGAGTTTCTTGTGGGTTCTTCTCGGAACAGAGCGCGAAGGAACCCTCGTAGCTTTAGATTTTAAGCCGTACTTGAGTACCATCATCAGACGTATATTAGAATCAGTGTCGAAAGAAATATAATTTGACGATTCAAAAGTCCTGTAATATACCTACTTGAATAAAGATATTTTTGATTTGATTTGATAATTTTGCCATATTATGTACTATCTGAACCCGCGACTTAGTCTGCGTGGAATTTTTTTTGGTAGCATTTTGAAATTGTTTTACAAATAAGAAACATACCCGCACTGCCCTTTGAGGGTGGAATTTCCTAAAATTTACCTTTGATTATGTCAAGATGAAAATTCTGACCAAGTTTTACATACCATTAAAGATATTGTTTGTAAATGTGAAGTTAAAATTTTTATTTATAGTATAAATTTGAATATTTGAAATTGACACCCCTGCATCCCCTCTTGAGGGAGCAATTTCGCAAAATCCGCTCTTAGCTGATCTCTTCTCGGCAAAAGGAATAATCCTACCAAATTTCAAGGCTCTACTCCTTATGGTTCCAGAGATATCGTGATGAGTCAATAGATACCTGGAGTGAAAAGTCACGTATAATATTGCTATAGAAAAACGTGCTACATTTGTTCTGTGAGATTTCAAAAGAATATGAAATAAATCATAATTTACTTTCCTTTGTTTCGTTGTTCAGTGTATTTTGTAGAGGTACAGTTTATGTATTGGTAGTCACAAATAAAGGTAATATGTTATCTCAAATTGCTTATAAAATATCCGTGTAATAATGTTTTGTCCTTATCAGGAAGGAGCGACATAAAGTAGCGCACAAAATAAAACCGGTCTACCGTCTATACATTCATAAATATTTTGTTTGTAGATAAAAATCTGTCATTAATAGTTAATAGCTAAAAATAGTTCCTTTATCAAAAAAACAATACCTGTACGCCCAGATTCCCGCCAAAGTCGGTCATATATTATAGTTGCGATCTGAAATTGTTGGTTGTCAATGTCAAATGTCAAAAATCGTTAAAATGCGTGCGTACAAAATACACATGTCAGAAGTGAAACTTCTTTGGCAAACTAATTTTGAATTCTTGTTAATATTCATACAAATTTAAAACTTTAGATTTCCGAAACTTAGAGGTAGAGAAAAAGGAAGATATATTGTTGTATGTGTTTTTTGTAAACGTAAAACTACCTAACCTTCAAACGAATTAGCATAACAAAGTAAGTAGCACCCCATTAACATCTCACTGCTGGGCACAGGCCTCCTCACTCATATGAGAGAGGGGCCTTAGAGCATAGACCCACCACGCTGCTCCACTGCGGATTGGCAGGCATAGTACACAAATGTACTCATAGTCTGACGTGACAGCAATCCGACACAGGATCAGGAGCAGGACCGACGGCTTAACTTGGTCTTCGAAGCACGGTATGGATCACACCGCCAAATTTTTCCCAACTTCGGGCAAATATAAAGAAAATCTTAATAGAAAACTCAATATCCATTTTTGGACTGGCCCGACTCGAACCCAGGACCTCATGTCCGTAGTCGAACATGCTAACCACTAGACCAGTGAGGCGTTGGGCGGATTTTAACCCTTAGCATAACAAACGCTGCACATATTTTGTATTATAATCGAAACTTTACGAGTATTTTCTTCTATTTATATCGATGTATTAAGACGTCATATTTCACAATATTTCTGTGAGAATGGCTTAATACAAGTAATTTATAGTTGTCAAATACGTCTTTAATTTAAATATTAGTTCATATTATGTGTTGTATATCAACATTAATATGTAGGTTATAAAAACCAGCAAACGGTGACATGCTAAATGCGTTCGCGCATTGCAACAAAATAATTCCACGATACTGGTGTTTATTTTGGGTGACATGTCCTCATGGTTTGTTTGCTTTCACTCATTAGTCATTACCCTAAGCGAGTCGTTGCCGATTTGGGCGGGAAAAAAAGCAAGAACTTATGGCGCCAACGCCAACATTGAATATTGCTTGAAGTTCGAACGCGAGTTAATTTTGTACTAACAACCTAGCAAAAGTGTTTAGGATGCGTTCAAGTACAACGTATTTTATTGACTTGTTTACTAAAAAAAATATAGATGTAGAATTATTATTAATAAATCTTATTACATAGCATCACGCCTCATTCCCATAGGGGTAGGCAGAGATCTTGTCCTTCCATTTGCCACGATCCTTGCATATCTCCTTCGCTTCTTTCATTCTCATTAAACCTTTTATACAAGTTCGTCGGTTTAGAGTACTCTTGACCTGGCCCTGATTTAAAATGTCGTGGATTTGGTCCAGGAACATTCGCCTTGGTCTTCCCCTTCCAACTTTAGCATTCACTCATGACTCATAAATCCTTTTTTTTCACTGTTCTTTCTTTCGTTCTCTCTAGTTGCCCAAACCATCTAAGCATAGCTTTATCAACTTTTGTTACTACATGATCTTTCATACCACAACGTTCAACTGGATTTTAGTGGATACTGCGAGCCATCCTCCGGGTTCGGGGATTTCCCTGCGAAAAATTCATAAACTTAAGGGACCCACAAAAGGATTCCTAAATAAACTTTTAGTTCATTTTACTTTTTTGCGGTGTATACGATCTCCTGAGTTTGCTTCGGGTTTTTTTCAGAACAAGGCCATTTAAATCGTTCTTTTTTATTACTAACAGTCATCTTAACCGAAATCACCAACATATGTTAAAATATACTTTACAATGCAAAAAAGACTTACAGTATATCTAAATGACAGTACGAGATGTGAAAAGTTTTCGAAACGTTTGGACGTATTAGAATGAAATCATCTGGAAATCAAAAGAAGAAACGTTTAGACAAATTGTACATCAGAATAAAAATATAGGTATATAGGTATTGGCAGAGACCACGTCCTTCCATTTGCCACGATCCTTGCATATCTCCTTCGCTTCTTTCATTCTCATTAAACCTTTCATACAAGTTCGTCGGTTTAGAGTACTCTTGACCTGGCCCTTATTTAAAATGTCGTGGATTTGGTCCAGGAACGTTCGCTTTGGTCTTCCCCTTCCAACTTTAGCATTCACTCATGACTCTTAAATCCTTTTTGTCAGTCTCCTTTCATTCATTCTCTCTATATGCCCAAACCATCTAAGCATACCTTTTATCTTCTTTTACACCACAAAGTTCTCTTATCCCACTATTTCTTACTCTGTCACTCAGTTTTAATCCACTCATACTTCTCGACGCTCTATAAGTTTCTTACTTAATAATATTCGAAATGTGAGTTTCTACTGCCTATCTTGCGGTCGTATAAATTTGCAACTTTTTATTCGTAATGTACTTAACTCAAATAAAATTAGTCGTCATTTAATGATGACCCCATCTCCTAATTGTTTGCGGTAAAGTTTTTACCAGCAAAACCGTTGTTAATGTGGTTTAGTTATTTGTTATTGTTTGAAGGTCAGTTTATATTTAAACTACATCCTTTGTAATACCGCTTTATATGACCAACTTGTGTTTTACACATCGTGATTTAATGGTACTTTATCCTCCAATGAAAATTTTATAAAGTTGTATCATGTTATTCATTCTGTTGTGACACAATTTTAGGATGCGAAGAATTATGAGTCAAGACTGAACGGGAAAGTTGGAAGGGGAAGACCAAGACTATCCATTCTGGACCAAATCCAGGACATTTTAAATAAGGGCCAGATCAAGAGTACTCTAAACTGACAAACTTGTATGAAAGGTTGAATGAGAATGAAAGAAGCGATGGAAATATGCAAGGATCGTGGCAAGTGGAAGGATGTGGTCTCTGCCTATACCTATGGGAATGAGGCGTGATGCTATGTATGTTATAACCATGTAACCAGCCCCATCAGATAACGTAACTTTTAAAAGGTTTTTAGTAAAATGCTCTTAATATAACAGTATAAAAGCGATACTTTAATTCTATATAACTGTCTGCGATTTAAAAATAATGGCCTCTCTTTAGTTTAATGTAATACCTGCAGTATATAAAATATGACAAGTTATTCAAAATTTCCATTGTTAATACCATTTTTCTTGATAGATATGTTCTGTGTAATATTTTCTTACCACGTTTCATCGAATAATGTACGGAAATGTGTTTCTTGTAAAGTGAGAGCGTGGGATAATGAACTTGACACGTGATGGATGTAACCAGATGGGGTGACGATGTGATGAGATTATCTATACATTTAATAAAGTAGAAATGTCTGTTTGTCACTTAGAAGTACTAGCGTTTTGTTAACTGATTTTTAAAGTAATTTAAAGCGGATTATATATGCTAGTTTTAGTAAAAATTCGCTGGCGCATAAACTATGTGTTATTCAGTCCTGGTGTTCCTAATTACCTAAAATTTTTTTTTAACTTAACCCCAAACTTTCTCCAATCTTTCGCAGTGATAGGCAGAAAATTATGAAATGATCAATAACTAAATCACTGGAAATCTACATAAATAAAGTTAAAAACCATTACCTTTCTTCGTCACTTAAGTCACTTTAAACGATGACAATATATTAACAAGAAGTTTAATTGAAAGTGTGATCCAAGTCCCTACAGTAAGTTTTCCATGCAGAACAATAAACCTTTATTTTTTTAGATCAATCACTTCCTTATTATTTTCTTTAATGGATTTGTCTGCAATTAGATACTTTTTTATTCACCTACTTACAACATTATAGAGTAGTTATACCTGTCTATATATAATATTATCTAAATAGAAACAATATATTTTATATTTCTAAACATAAAAAAATTATTGTTGTATCACGTCCTTTAGGTTATATTTTTGCTATGTAATGTAGGTCTTGTAACTTGTTCAAGAATATCCATATACAAAAAACTAGTGTGCTTAAGACCACATGACTGAAGTAAATCTTAAATCTCACTTATATATATATCAGCGTATATCTCCTTCGCAACTTCCGTTCGTCATCATAGTTTTCGTAACGCTCTCGTCACGCATTTACCAGCTTACTTCCCAAATCAAGCGCGTGTAAAGAGGTTTTACTACCATCGAAATTAGTTAAACGGCTCATGCATTAAAACAACAGAGCGATAGTCTATTTATAATTAACATAAATATTTCCAAGCAGATATTGTCTATATATTAATACGTGAAGCTAAAAGTCAGTACCCTTTTTTTATGAAAATTGCGCGCACGGAGGAGTATAAAATTTTCTACACTTTATAGTTTATATAGGAATGCACAATGATAATATTTTTTATTCATAAAAAATTCATAAAACACGTCCATGCATTTGACACACAGGCATACTTTTGTTTAATGTTATATAGTCTGTGGTTGAGAATAGATTAATATTCTTTTTCAATTAAAATACGCTAAAAGAGGTTTTATATCATCGTCGTTTAGAGAAGTTTTGTTTATTTAATTAATTATTGTATCATATGGTATATTTCAGTAAAATACAATTAAATAACAATATTTATTATTTTAAACGCTTTTTGTTTTCTTTTTAAATTTAAATTTCGTAGGATTTCTTAGGTTTCTAGTGTTTAGTTTGTTCAGCTAAAGACATGAGGTCGTGGGTCCTGGGTTTGGTCGGGCGAACTCATAGTGTTAATATTAAGTTTTGTTCCAAGAATTTCTCAGCATTTCCCCGAAGGTGGTAAGTTTCCCGTCCTTCTAAGAGCACGTTATGCCGTCAGTTCTGCAGCTGATCTCTGGTCGTGTGAGTTTGCCGTCTCATCGTACTATGAGCATATACTTATGGAAAATTACATCTACTGCGCCAATGGTTAACCTCTGCATCAAATTGAGCGTGGTACTTATAATTTAAATTTATTATGGTCGAATTTCCACCACTTGGCGAACACTAGTTGCAAGTAGGTATGTTTTCCAAAATAAAGAACGAATTGACAAGTGACAACGTTTATTAAATCGGTCAATTGTGTGACGGTGTATGCCGTTTTGTATCGCTTATTGTATCGTCTAATTTATGTGTCAACGTACAGTCAAGACAATACTGTTATATGAGTACATATTCTATATCGTGTTTAAACAATTGTGTCGCTTTATCGGTTTATAATATGCAATCAGCCTCGCGATACTTTCATATTTTATTTATTTATGAAAACGCTTATCAAGGCGTCGAAACCTATTTAAGGTAGTACATATATGGAAATTGACTTTCTTCACTTGATTATCTTCGTTTAATACTTCGCTGTTATACAATTAAAAATTCATAAAAAAAATGTTATTGTTTGCAAATTTCATGCATTTTCTTAATTTATTTAAAAACAAATCATAATATACAAAGGTTTACGTGTTTTTATTAGCACTTTAAGGCTTCTTTCCTGTGGGAAGCCTATTGCAATGTGTGAAAAGTAACTGGATTTACCGGTTTTATTCTTATATCAGGCATTATTTCTCTTATCTGAATTTCAAATTAAAACATCAAAGAGAACTTTATAAGTTTTTTTTTCTCAATAACAAAAGTTTCGATTAGTTTTCAGTTCATATGTTGGTAAGTGACGTCACTAATCTTGTCACTTTTGATTAATAACGTATATTACGTACCAAGGCATTTATTTTATTATAATTTAAACCACATAATAGAGACTTTTATTCCATTAATATTATAGGTTCACACTCTCACTGTATTATTAAAATTTTTATTCGCAAAAAAAAACTCGTAAAACTCCATCGTACCGAAACTCTAGTAGAGATACAGACAAATTTTTGATGATCTCGTTAGTGCAGTGGTGCGAGTACCCACTTTGCTAACAGAGGTACCATTCGATCGAGGCTGACGTGATGGAAGCCTTTAGTCGTGCCTAAATACCACTCCAGCAAAGATGTATTGCCAAAAGCTTTGTTTTCTGGTACAATGCTGTGTAGTAACAATAAGAGGCGAATTGCCTCTTCCCAGATTAGCACGCTTCCATCTTAGACTGTATTATCACTTATCATAAAGTGTGAAATCAATTTTATAAATATTCCGTGAGTGTTTCTATAATGAAATAAATAAACAAATAAAAATTTTAACAAACAAAGAACCGCCTTCAAAACAAACTATTCCAAATAAATTAATATGTTCTAAAAAGAAAAATTGCGTATTCTTTTTAGAGTTCTCCAGAGTAAAATGAAATGGAAAATATTGAACTACGTAAAAGTCTTTCAAATTATTACGATAAGTTACAATTATTATTATATTCGGAGTCGTCGTCAGCTAAGTGTGTCCCGCGTGACGCCGACACCAAACATAATAATAAATCTAACTACATTATATTATCGTAATAATTTGATAGACTTTTAATAGCACATTTATGCCACAAAACTGTATTCCAGAAACATCGTCATTATCTCTTATCGATACGGTGCTATTGTTCCGATATATGCATCAAGTGAACTGATAATAATCATCTGTTGATAGCAAAATTTAATAAAATGACACTTCACTTTACAGCAATAATGTTTATTACATACTAGCTGATGCGGCAAACGGCGTCATAACCTCAATCAATAAATAAAAAATTTAAAAGGGTAATTGCAGAATCTTTCAACTTTAGTAGAAAATGTGACGAAAACTTAACAGGATCAAAAATAGTTCACAATCAAAAAAATGCTACCTTTACGTCCAGTATCTCGCCAAAGTGTCAATGTCAATTGTCAAAAATAATTAAAAGTGCGGTTCAAAGTACACATGTCAGAAGTGAAACTTCATTGGCAAACTAATTTTTAAGTCTTGTTTATATTTATACAAATCTAAAACATTAGATATCCGAGACTAAGAGGGAGAGAAAAAAGAAGTTATGTTTTAGGAATTTAATTGTCATTAGATGTCAAATGTCAATATAAGGAATTATATTTTATGAAAATTAATATATTAAATGATTAAATGACGAGTGGTAATTTAAAATGCCTTCAAATTAATTAGCATAAAAAAACGCTGTACGATCGTACATCTTCACGCGCCTCAAGAAGTTTCACTTCAACAAATGAAAAAAACAAAAGTATTCTTTTAAGTTTAATTTGATTTCTGAACGACGAGATGAACCTCAAACGTTTGATATTTCAAACAAAAAATGTAAAAAATGATTTCCTTTTTAGGTTTAACTTAATTTCTGAAGGACTTTTAAATTTAATCGATTTCTAAACGACGGAACGAACAAATGTTTGTCAGATAGGATTAGTTTCTAAGTGAAAGCGAAATTGTTGTTTTTATTATAAGCCATTTTTATTAACATACCTTTTAAACCTTCCCTCGACTTCCACAAGTAATTCAAAATCAAATCAGTCCAGCTGTTCTCGAGTTTTAACAAGACTAACGATCAGCAATTCATATATATATATATATATATATATATAAACTGTGGACCGCTGGCGCCATCTGTCTATCGGCGTGGGGCAGAGTCAATAGTGACAATCCGGCGCGCGTCTCTCAGTAGTTCTCGGGTGACGCTCCGCCAGAGCTGTCGACTATTGAAACTGTCGCGTTCCTAGTGAATCGACTTTGAATCCATTCAATTAGCACCAAATCGGTAATCAAAACGCAATAGTACTACTAAACGCACTCAGTCACATTGTTTGAAATATAATAATTTAAAGTGTATTCTTTAGCAATTTCCCCCATAATTCCACGAGATTGGGACCTATGTGCATAATGCCGCGTGCTATTAAGACCTACATTAACATTTTTATTTTAAAAAAATCATCTAGTCCTAGTTTGCCCTAGTTTAATTTTCAAGCCGCAGAACACTGAATGGTAGTAAATTGTATATCATTAGATACGCTACCAACTTCCGGACAATTTAAAATGATGCAAACCAATCCGCGGACAAAAGTCTAATTCCAGCTTCGTAAAATTTTCAATTTACTGTAGTATTTATATATAAAAAAGCCTAATTAAAACAGGCTTAGTATATAATCTCTAAAATGTCTTGTGGGAGTTTATTATAGAAACGTATACAGTTACCCTTAAATGAGTTGTTAGCTGTTGTTAGTAAAATATCAATTAATGAGATAAGGATTAATAACGAAGCTTGAATAATATGGTTTGAATAATGCCAGCACCTTTATAAACTTTTAAAATATAAAAAAGTAGTTATACTGGCACTTTAGAACATTTTTTTGTTCTATCATCAATAGTTTCCGCAGCGCATACGCACCACAGGACGAAAATATTTTTTTTTTATTGCTGATAGATTAGCGCTTGACTGTGATNAGCATCGTACCGGAACACAAATCAATTTGTTTTTGCGGTACGTTTTTGCTGGTAGGGTGGTAACTAGCCACGGCCGAAGCCTCCCACCAGTCCAGACTCAGACAGATTAGAACATACAATTTCCTAAATTCGGCCTACCGGGGATCGAACCCGGGTCCTCCGCTAGCAAAGCGAATACGTGCACCACTGCGCCAGCGAGGCCGTCAAAAGTTATATGGCATTGCCACCCGCGTTTTTATCACACAATAGTATTCAAAGAGGCTCTGCTACGCCAATTTTAGAAACAAAGATATATTCCAACAAACAAGGAAATAAATTCATTAGCTTTATAATATTAGATTGGAACTATAGAAGTACTGCTTAAAAATAATTTGAAATCAAACTTAAAGCTAACAGAACGGAATGGTTTTAAATTAACTGACAGCAGCCTTGAAATTCTTTGAATACAGCTCTCGACACTAGTCGTTAGTATGTTATATCAAAATCATTGTGCGAAAATGACGCTCATATTTTGCTTGGCTCAAAAGTATTTTGTTGTTGAGCAAATCGTGTTTAATATTTCAATTGCATTACTTCTCTCTATATACATACTTATTTTGAAATACGTTGACGCACCCCGATGAAGGAATTCTCCGCCCGAAACCCAACAGCGGATCCCCCCTCATCCATGAGTGAGATTACTAGATATTCCACTCTAGTGACCTGGATGATAACACTAGACCTACCACATGAGGATGAAGTATAAAGGGTATATGTGCGACTTCTGCCACCTAGCCTTCTCCGACTGTGAGGGAGGGCTACAGGGAGCGAGGGCCACGCTAGACCACCACACTCATGACAGGCGGGAGTATCCTCATGGCCAACGACCTGGTAAGAGATCCTTACCCACTGGTGAGCCAATTATCAAGGTGAAGTCGCATTGCCTTCACCCCGACTATATCCGCAGTTAGAATCCCAAGATCTTGGCTTAGTAAGTAGCAGCCCATTTACGTCCCACTGCTGGGCACAGGCCTTCTCACTCATACGAGAGAGGGTTTTTAAAGCATAGACCCACCACGCTGCTCCACTGCGGATTGGCAGGCATAGTACACAAGTGTACTCTCCAACCTTCACTCTCATAGTCTGATATGACGGGAATCCGACACGACCGGAGAGAGATCAGGCGCAGGACCGACGGCTTAATGTGCTCTTCGAGGCACAGTGGTGGATCACACTGGCAAATTTTTCCCAAAATTGGGCAAATATTGAGAAGATCATGGCTTACTTCATTATATATGGAAAGGATTTAAATATATAATATTTTTAAAAGATCGATGTTTTGACGTGAATACGCCTTTAACATCGCATCCATAAGGAGGCAATTAAAAAAAAGAATGATGACAAAATCGAGGGCTACAGTTTGTTGTTGTAGCTACATATCTATCAGCTCCATCAGAAATCAATTATACTATTGTATTGCTAAAGGATCAAAGAATTTTTACGCTTATTAAGGACTGTAACACATCGCGCGTAGCGGAAGGGGAATCCCCATTACAAGACACAGCCGTATCCTATTTTTAACAACAGAAAGGGGTTCTCCTGTGCGATGGCCATTTTAAAGCATTATTTGGTCTTATTTAATGTATTTGTCATAACAGAACTTTCAGTTATTTACTTATTACTATTTTAAGAACGTATAACAAAGAACTTTGGCACAGTCATATATTACTAATACGCCAGGAAACTTCTTTGGTATGAAAGTAAGCAATGTCAGTTTGTTGTCCTTCAACTATCACCGAAATAGACAGAAATGAATTTTAGTCAATCCTTATGGGTTATTTCAACATTATACTTCGCCATTAAGTAGGTTTATTGTATTACTATATATAAAAACTCAACTAACTCTAGTTCAATTAGAGTCTACTAGTTCTATTCTCTAATTATGAGTGAAAATTTCGCGGTTTTCAATGGTCAACTATATCGTGTTATTAAATAATGGTTTATTCGTTACTTAACACCTCTCCGTGGAAATCATGATGAATCGTATCCTCCGGGAAGCGGGATTATTCCGGGATTCGAAGTGTGTCCGGGTTATGATTCATCATCTTGACAAGTTTATTGCAGTTTGTGATATCAATGACGTTACGCGATGCTTTTTACGAAATTAATAACCATGCTCTCCTTTCACGACGTTCTCTTTTTACTTTTCCTCTGTTAAATCGGGGTATGTTTATTATTTATGCTGCCAATTGTATTAAGGAATCCAACGAGTCAATTGCTGTTCACGTCTAGCTAAGACCCTATGAGTTTATTATAATAAAATCAAACAACTCTCTCGTGAAGTAATTTGTGTTTTGCCATTATTCTTACAAGCAGATTTTTACCAGTAAATATCATTTGAAACATGAATTAGTCCTCTTATATTTTTAAATCACCGCGGTGCTTGATTATGTATAAATTTATAAATAATTAGGTCATGAAATCACCACGTTAAATTCTGATTGGATCTTTTTAGAAATCTTAACAAACCCATAAATTGAAATAAAACCTAAATTGATTATTTAAATACATTCCTTAAATTGTAGGCTTACCTAAATGATTAGCATTCACATGTTGTGATATAATACAAAGAAGATATCGAGAAAATGGACTAAAAATTTGATCTGTAAAGAAATATTGCTTTCAAAACATCCGCTTTTCAGATTGGATTGCTTAAACATCTCAGATGACGAGCGCGACTTATTGTGTTAAGCCCATTGACTCAAATTACTACCGGATTGATTTATATGTACTCCACTGGCTACGTCTAATTCTGTAGTATGAGATGTCAGTCATTATTTATGTGGAATGATTTGTCTTTTTACACAATCTCAATCAACTGAAGAATAATGGAACTAAATTAATAATGTCCTACCAATTTGCATTCTGCGATGGTGGGTAATCTTAAATAAAAATCTATTGTGATTTCTTTATTTTGCGTTTGCCGACACAGATGTCTATATATTTATAGAGAAAGTCCTATGCCCAAAAGACTCCCCGTCTTTTGTGCATTCAAACACGGGATCAATCCCCAAATTTCCCAATTGAGAGGACTTAATCCTAAACCTGGATTTGGAAAGATTTTCTAGAAATCTCTCTGTATTGTCACACTGTTCCTCAATCCGAGAGGGAGATTGATACTTACAATTAGAGTATATGTCGTATCTGCCCAAACTCTTCAGTAATTTCTGTCCAGGCTGTAATCTATTGGTAAGAATTACAAAGGAACTTAATTCAGTCAATTTAACCTTAGATCCGATTTTCTAATAAACAGTTTAACAACTGAATTCTAGAAAGAGGGACTATATTGATACAACGTTCCTTAATCCGAGAGGGGCTGTGATATTTACAATTAGGCCCATCATGGAACTAGGCTGATTTGTTTTTGTTATTACAAGTAGATCCATCATGGAACTAAGCTGATTTGGCTTTGATACTTACAATTACACCCATGGTGGAACTAGGCTGGTGTGGCTTTGATGTTTACAATTACACCTATCATGGAATAGGCTTTGATTCTAATTAGACTCATCATGGAACTAGGCTAATGTGGCTTTGATGCTTACAATTATACCCATCATGGAACAAGGCAGATTCGGCTTCGATTCTAATTAGATTCATTATGAAACTAGGCTGATTTGGCTTTAATATTACAAGTAGACCCATCATGAAACTAGGCTGATTTGTCTTTGTTATTACAAGTAAGTCCATCATGGAAATAAACTGATTTGGCTCTGATACTTACATTATTATATATCTGCCTAAATTCTTTAGTAATTCCTTTCGAAACTATTATAAATCTATTGGTAATAATTACAAAGCAACTTAATTTATTATAGTCCTTAAGAAAGAGGCAAATTGTCTGCAGAGCGTCCGGTTGCTGAGTCCTTCTGAATCACGTCAAATCATTGAGGTCACGATCTCGATCTTGAACATTGGTTCTTGGAATCTGTTTGTCTTATACTTTAAGTACCTTTCGCGCAAAACCGAAAGCATATTTAATTCTTATTGTATACTCAGCTATCCAAAGAATCTTCCGTCGCCATTTATGGAGTGTTTGCGATATTGTTCACTTCGCGTGGGGAATTGACAATAAGTTGATCCTTAAATGCGTTTTGAATGACTGATTAAGATAGGGATTACTTTTGGAACACGGTCTTCGTGCGAAGTACGCAGTTGCACTTCGAAGTGTCACCACGTATCTCGCACGTGTGGTGATTTGTCAATCTTTAACACTACTCCCTGTATTAAGATTCCCGGAACCTTGCTTACGCTTAAAATTGCATTATTAAGTAAGTAACACTGTAACGTTTTGAATGAATTTATCGCTCGTAGTGTTTCCTTTCTTCGTGTAATGCTACTATGGGTCTAGAATATCAATTGGACGTATAGCAATAGTTGTTGAAATTGAATATTTAGTTTAGAGCGTGCTTTATTATCTTCTTCCATATATTATTAATTAATATAAAGTGTAAAATACAATATATTTCATAAATTCGAAATTTCATAAATTTTTATATAACTTAAATATACAATTAACCATGATAACATTATATCGAACCATAACATTAATACAGAAAAAATAAAAGTAACTAAAATGCGCCATCAGAAGCAAATGGATGGGTGCCCATAAGGCTGGCAGCGTTACCTCTTTGGACAGCGATACTTATACGCTGTCCGAAGTACCACCCGGCCTTAGGGTCACGGGTGACATCAACTAAGTGAGATGAAATTTCTTTCAAAAAGCTTTTAGCCTCAGGACCCCACGGTCCCAATGTCTCCACGCCAAAAGGCACAAATATGTATTCTAAAGCAAGGCTCTCATATTTGCGCCTCTTGGCGTTTTGAGCTAATGACGTCGCCGCTCCCGCTGATTTGGAGGTAACGTCAATGTGAGATGGTGCAAGCGTATCAACACATACAGCATCCCACACCAACGGCCTTCCTTTTTTCCAAGGCATCAACGACATACCATCAGGTCTCTCACATGCAATTCCATTCGGCTCGAGAGTAGCCGGCACGCTAATGGTGACAAGGGCCCTTCTGATGATGTCGTTGATGCCGGCGTGTCTTGGAAGACGACCAGCACTAAGAAGACAAGACAGACCGTGGTGACCGAGTTGATTTACCCACTCACCACATTTACAACGATGGGGTTCTGTTGTTTTCACACCCAGACGCAGACACGTAGATAAAGATAACGTAGTCTTGTCTAACAAGGTACCTACGGATGCAGATGGAAGCGCATGTAGCCAGAAACCTAATGTAAAATACATGTAATTTATTAGTCAAATAGTAAATCAACTTTTCAAGTCTTAAAGGTAGCAACTAAAGGATGTGTTGGAAAACTAATTATTGTCGTTATTTTGATAAACAATACATTTCAATTGATTTTCTTATACGTAAGCGTTGAATTTAAACGTTAGCAGAAAACAAAGATACAAATATACTTTGTAATTAAATTTAAACGCGGTATTTTAACGAAAGGCAAATTGCGTTACTGAGTCATAATCGGGGACCGCTATATTTAGTTGCATTTGAGGATGAAGTTCAAACCAGTTGCGCCCACGGCAATATAATTTTTGGTATAAGTTTTAATATAAGAGTTGGTGATTATAAAAGTCATTGTTAAAATACGGTTAGGATTCATGTGTTTGACATATATTTCTCGTTCGTTTGTGGTCTTTGTTCTTTAAAGCTTTATTCGATGACAATTGATACAGACTCTTTTCGTGTAGAAAATTAAAAGTAGTTGCGCACAAAGTACACATGCCAATAGTGAAACTTCTCTGGCAAACTAATTTTTTTATTATTGTTTATATTTATACAAATCTAAAACTTTATATTTCGGAATATTAGAGGGAGGGAAAAAGGAAGATATGTTAGGAAATGAGCGAATTTAATTGTCATTAAAATATTAAATGTATAGAAAAATTGATCCTTATCCTGTTAAAGATCGTTTCAATACCTGCAAAATGCTTTATAAATTATTAAAATCGGACAATCCATTCAAAACATGTAACGAATTTAAAAATCTCAATCTAAACAATATAATGAGTTGAACTCCAGTGTCAAATGTCGTGTCAAAAGTTTTGAGACAATAAAGTATTAGCAATAAATCTCTTCTCTAATATTATAGAAGAAAGTTTTGCATTATGAAATTTTGTTTTGAATTTTAACAATTTGTAATAATAAAGCTAAAAATTACTAGACCGATTTAAAAAGATCCTTTTAATACCAGTAGAGTATTTTTTTAAATTTACTAATTTCGGATATTCTACGCAAATGATGTTCCGAGTTTTAAAATGTATTAGTTATGTATCTCTATATTCGTTGTAAAGTAAGATCTGTATATTGAGTAGATATGTAAATGGCTATTTAATAATTTGAAAGGAAGTAATTAAAAACTAAGTGAACCAAAACTTTAATGTTAACAAACATAAATCTATAGTCCGACTTAGAAGACTTTCCACTAGAGATCGGTATATAAGCAGGAGAAACCGCGGGGCACTGTCATATTTGTCTATAAGATATAGATTTTTATTGTCAAATAATAAATACAATATACTCGCTCATTAACTTGATGATACACATGATAGTGCAGTAAATATAATTTCTGAAATTGTCTGCAAATAAGTAAAAGTAGAATTAGGGACACAAAGCCTACTAAAATACTAATATTATAACTGCGAATGTAACTCTTTCTGTCAATTGCGCTTTCACGCCAAAACTACTGAACCGATTTAAATGAAATTTGGTACACAGATAGTGTTGATCCTGGGAAAGGACATAGGCTACTTTTTAACAAAGACAACGTAAACACTCACTAAGAACAAGTTTCCCCATATTCCAACGGAATCTGGATATATAAACGATACACGACATCCTACTGCGAATTCTCCAAAAATATTTACCAGATTGGCTTGAAATTAGGCTTATATATTACTCATTCGCGACGTAGCCTCTTACTAAAAACGTGTTACTATATTACCTCGGGATATAAGCGAAACTATCTAAAAGAATTCGTTTATTAATCATCCTTCTTTTACTTCAACGTAGACAAGATTTATACGAGTCACACCACGTGGAACAGCTAGCATAATATAGTCACACAGACAGAAATAATATATTATTGCATATAATCGCTAAAGTCGTCGCAAATACAAAGGTAAAGCAAATTTTTCCATTAACGTAAGATGCATTACAGTAAATTTATTAGCGATGAATAATATATACTATTTAGGTTATTCTTTGTTAACACGGTGAATTCTTTTGTGATGTATCGTGTCTAGAATCATACTCGAGTACGGATTATTATCGATATTACTTGAAAGTGTGACTAACGGGAAAATGATAGGGGTATCTTATCACGAAACGCAAGGTTGTTGATATTAGCGCATTCAGTAACAGCATTGTTGTCAAAAAATAGATTAGAATATATGTTTTATCGTACGTAACATATGCTTCATACGTTGGTTTATTTAAAAACAATATATTTTTATCAGTATTTATATATCTTCCATCTGTTAAATTGTCTAGTAACACGAGTTACTTTGTATTTATAACAATTTGCAACTACGAAATAAGTTATGAGAGTTTCTGACGAAAGCTTTTAAATAAATTAATGTGAGACGTGTAATTCATTAATTTTCATTGTTTTTTGCATGTTAATAAACCCAGTTAGTAAGTAAACATGTTCCATTTATAGATTAATTATAGAAAACGAAGGTTTGGAGTTAAGATTTACAAGTTTGAAATATATGTCATTATAAACTGGGAGGGGCAAAAGACCCGCTACCATTTTGTACGCCTATAACTTTATTCAAAGAAAAGATAAGTAGGTTTGGTTTTCACAAAAAGTTTATTTGGTCTTTACATTAATTGGAATATCATTGCATCCACTAAAGACAACTGTATGATGTGGTATTCTTGCTGGAAACATCATTGGTCCCTATTTTTTTGAAAATGATCAAAGCGTTGAAGTGCTTTTACTGCCGACAGGTACCAAGACCTGATGTGATTCTTGTGCCAGAAATGAATAGACTAGAATGAATGTGGTTTCAGCAAGATGGGGCCACAGCAAATACAGCCCGTTCATCAATTCAATTATTCAATGACGTTTTTCCACGAAGACTAATTTCGCGAAATGGCCATTTAACATGGCTAGCCAGATCTTCGATTTTAACAGCACCAGACTTTTTCTTATGGGAATTTTTGATATCAAAAATGTTTGTCAATAAGCCTCAAAACGATTCAACATGCTAAAGACATTATTCGTCACGAAATTGAAGAAATTCAGTCTGAGATGTAGTAGGATGATATGGAAAGTGCGTTAAAAAAAGCATAAAGCCGACAGTAGCATAGCGACTCGCGGTCACCATTTAGCCGATATAAATTTCCAATAAACTTTTTACTGAAAACCAAACCTACTTATCTTTAACAAAGTTATACGTTTAGCTGTCCGTGAATTTGTTACTCGGCTTGCTCCTGATCCTGTAAAAACTGTACTAGAATCCAGCTTAACATACTAAAAAACCATCACATTCTGTCCAAGTACTTTCATAAGCTCGTTGCAGTGAAGTAACAGCTTATTGTCCTTTCTGAGGCCGTAGACCCAGGGATTCCTACCATTGTGAAATCACTCATAAGCTATTTTATTTTCAGTTATTATTTATTAATTTAGTTAAATCTAGCTTATTAATGTAATTTACAGTAATAATATCTATGTCGGAGAATAGGAGAGAAGGAGAAAAAGCATAAAGCATAGGAGCGTAGGGTTCCCCGCCGACATGGTCATTAAGGGCATCCATAACTTAATTTCCATACTGTGAAGTTGGTGGGTAATGTTGGCGCAATCAAACACTTTATTATTTAACTCGGATTATAATTTTCAGTCCCTTATTGTTCCCGAATCTGCCTCAATGGTCTAGTAGTTAGCATGTTTTACTACAGACATGAGGTCCTAGGTTCGAGTCCCGGGTCGGGCCAATTAAAAAATCAATATTGAGTTTTCTTTTAAGATTTTCTCAATATTTGCTCGAAGTTGGGAAGTTGGCGGTGTGATCCACCCCCGTGCCTCGGAGAGCACGTTAAGCCGTCGGTCCTGCGCCTGTTCTCTCTCCGGTAGTGTCAGATTCCCGTCACATCGGACTATAACAGTGAAGGAATAGAGAGTGCACTAGTGTACTATGCCTGCCAATCCGCAGTGGTTCTATGCTCTAAAAACCCTCGCTCCTCGAAGTGAGGAGACCTGTGTCCAGCAGTGGGACGTTAAAGGGCTGCTACATACTTTTTTTTTAATGTTCCCGATATTAATTTACACAAACTCATTAATAATAATAGCTAGGAACGCGATGGTTACAATACACGACCGCTCCGGCCGACCGTCACTTCGTAACCAAAACCATTTGTTTTGTTTCTTGTAGAAACCACATCAATATTCATTGTATGATGAGTTCTATACAAATTCATTTTATCAACCGCAAAACTTATTTACGCTTTATTTATACATGCAAATAGTCGGAAAATTAAAAATACTAAGAAATGAAGTGATTCCGACAAGCAGTTAACAGATTTTATGGTCGCATAAAAATGAAGAGCTTATTGCGAATCCGCTTTTTACGTTCCCTAAATGGGTTTATCGAGTTAATGCTATGTAACGCTATAATCAATTTAATTGTAGAAAAAGCTTTCAAATTTACTTGAACTTATTTTAATACTACGACTCGGGGAGCTTTATAACTATAATACGTCAAAATTTTATTTAGTAGTCCTTTAATAGTTTTAAAACTTTAGTACACGTTAAGTAACTTTAAGTAAGTTTTCACGCCAAAATTACAAAATCGATTTAGTTGAAATTTGGTACACAGATAGTCTGGAACCTAAGAAAGGACATAAGCTACTTCTTAAGTAAAATGCAAGTAGCAGCCCATTAGCGTCCCACTGCTGGGCACAGGCCTCCTCACTCATATGAGAGAGGGTTTTTAGAGCATAGACCCTCCACGATGCTTCACTGCGGATTGGCAAGGTTACTTCTTAATGCGAAAACAAAAGTAGTAAGGGATGGCAGTATCGTCATTTTAGCTTGAAACTTATTTTTTAGGCTGTTGATTCCATATCAATAAATATAACATTCAAACTTTGTAATAGTTCCACCCACAAGAGTGTAAAATAACAATCCTTACATATATTTAAAATGGTAAACCAACTCTGTCTGTCGTGCTTTCACGCCATAGTTCCTGAACCAATTTAAATAAAGTATAATACACATAATCAAAAGCAGTAGTCTGACTCGGGTCATTGAATTCAAACAATACGTGTTAATATAAATACGTACACTTTATTAGACATAAAAACAATTGGACATAAAAAAATTATGTCGGAGTGCAATAGTCTGTGGAACGCTGGCGCCATCTAACTATCGGCCTGGGGCAGAGTCCATATGTGTCTCTCGGTAGTTCTCGGGCGACGGNCAATAGTTTTCAAACTTTAGTACTCGTAAAGTAACTGATATCCTTACTAATATTATAAATGCGAAAGTAACTTTGTTGGTCGCGCTTTCAGGCTAAAACTACAGAACCGATTTTGATGAAATTTGCTACACAGATAGTCTGGAACCTAAGAAAGGACATAGGCTACTTCTTAAGTAAAAGGCAAGTAGCAGCCCATTAGCGTCCCACTGCTGGGCACAGGCCTCCTCACTCATATGAGAGAGGGTTTTTAGAGCATAGACCCTCCACGCTGCTTCACTGCGGATTGGCAAGGTTACTTCGTAATGCGAAAAAAACGGTAGTAAGGGATGGCAGTATCGTGATTTTAGCTTGAAACTTATTTTTTAGGCTGTTGATGCCATATCAATAAATATAACATTAAAACTTTGTAAAAATTCCACCTACAAGAGTGTAAAATAACAATCCTTACATATATTTAAAATGGGAAACCAACTCTGACTGTATGTCGTGTTATCACGCCATGGTTCTTGAACCAATTTAAATAAAGTATAATACACATAATCAAAAGCAGTGGTCTAACTCGGGCCATTGAATTCAAACAATGCGTGTTAATATAAATACGTACACTTTATTAGACATAAAAACAATTGCACATGAAAAATTTATGTCGGAGTGCAATAGTCTGTGGATTGCTGGTCCGTGTGCAATAGTCTGTGGAACGCTGGCGCCATCTGTCTATCGGCGTGGGGCAGAGTCAATATGTGTCTCTCGGTAGTTCTCGGGTGACGGTCCGCCGTGCGGTCGACTTTTGAAACTGTCACGTTCCTAGCTATTATTATAACAAACGCCCATAGTATGGAAATTATGGATGCCATTAATGACGATGTCGGCGGAGAACCCTGCGCTCCTATGCTTTATGCTCCTTTCTCTCTTATTCTCCGACATATATATAGACATTTGCAGAAGTTTTTGATTCTGCTTCCTTTGTAGAAGCTATGAACAGGTAATTATTTTCTGGTTACTGGAATTGTACGTTACCAACTTCAACTGTATAACCATTTACCATCATTTGCTATTAAAGCGAGTTTAACCCGTGGTTTTAAAAAAAACATTAATCAACCATCATTAACTAGATTAAAATGACTTAGTTGTAGGTCGCGTGTTATGCTATATATGGCAACAACAAGTTTTTTCCTTATTTTCCACGCTGAACTTGAAAAAGGCTGACATGGAAGGTTTTACTGTTTTTCTAAATATATTGACATAATTAACATTGATGAAGTATCTAAAATAATATTATAAACAGGAAACATTTGTGTTTTTGTAAGTATTTGTCTGAGTCTGGACTGGTGGGAGGCTTCGGCCGTGGCTAGTTACCACCCTACCAGCAAAAACGTACCGCCAAACAAAGAGATTTGTGTTCCGTTACGATGCTGTGTAGAAACCGTAAGGGGTATATCGCCTCTTAACAGATTAGCGCGCTTCCATCTTAGACTGTATCTTCACTTACCATCAGGTGAGATCACAGTCAAGCGCTAATCTGTCAGCAATAAAAAAAAATGTATAATAATAGTAATAATAACTTGTTTATTTGGGCATGAAAAGAAAGATACAGAATTATAATACCCTGGACCCACTAAACTAGGTAAGCCCGTGACTTAGGGGTTAGTGTCTTCCCAAGTTTACAATTCATTATACGCCTAATCTACTTATTTAAGGGAAAATTAAAAATGAAAACTTAATTTAAAACTAAAACATAAAATACATAATAAATGGGTGTGTTGGTGTGTGTGTGACTGTGTGTGTGATTGTGTGTGTGATTGTGTGTGTGTGTGTGTGTGTGTGTGTGTGTGTGTGTGTGTATGTGCGCGTGTGAGTGTGAGTGTGCGTGTAATTACACATAATTAAATTAACATATTTTCTGTTGCATTATAGTCTGGATCATTAAGAATTTCTTTTTTAATATGTGGCTGTTTAATTTCATAATGTTCTGCTTTATTTATTTTATTGTACAGCAATTGAGACATGCAAGGAAATTGACGCGTCGCAAAGGCGCTTCTTGTCCAATGTATTTGTTGCGGATGTCTTCGTGCCTGTATAGTAGGTATTTCTGGGATTATTTGTGTTTTATGGCAGCGGATTACACACCTTTCTATGTATAATTTTCGTACAATACGTATGTATGTTTGTTACGTTTTCACACAATGACTTCTGGATCGATTTCAATTTTTTTTTCACTATTAGAAAGCTGCATTTTCACTTGGTGACACTTACTTGGTACTTTACTTTCTCAAAAAATAGGGATCCCTAAGAAAAATGCATTAATGTAACCCAATCCAAAAATCTGTTATCGCGTGGGCTGCGGAAACGATTGAGGATAGAACCAAAAATATTAATAAACGTATTAATATCTATAAAAAGTCCGCGAAAGTTTTGCATTTTTATTTATTTTCAACTGGGACGATTTAATAAATCTTTCAATATGTGCAGAGTATTTTATAATTTACTAACGTCAGATTTACTACGTAAATGGTGTTATATAAAAAATGTATTAGCTATTGTGAAGTAAAATCTATATATTTATTAGATTATGAATGAGTGTAATTTTAATCTGAAAGAAAGTAATTAAAAACTAAGTGAAATAAAACTTTTTTTGTTAACGAAAATAGATGTATAGTCCGACTTAGTAGACTTTCCTATGCCACGAGATCGGTATCTACGCAGGTGTATTATATTTCGATTTATTATTTATTAACTTTCGACGACCTCGCTGGCGCAGTGGTGCGAGTATTCGCTTTGCTAGCGGAGGTCCCGGGTTCGATCCCCGGTAGGACGAATTTAGGAAATTGTATTTTCTAATTTGTCTGAGTCTGGACTGGTGGGAGGCTTCGGCCGTGGCTAGTTACCACCCTACCAGCAAAAACGTACCGCCAAACAAAGAGATTTGTGTTCCGGTACGATGCTGTGTAGAAACCGTAAGGGGTATATCGCCTCTTAACAGATTAGCGCGCTTCCATCTTAGACTGTATCATCACTTACCATCAGGTGAGATCACAGTCAAGCGCTAAACTGTCAGCAATAAAAAAAAAAAAAAAACTTTTGTTTTAAACATTACAGCGAGATTATTTTTTAAAGTTTCATAACATTTATTTCAGCAAATTAAACCTACCATCAAGTAGATCAAGTAATCATTATTAGCGCAAGCGACACAGACGCCGTAAAGTTCGCAGGTTATTTTCTTATTTATTTATTGTTATTGCACACATACATACAAAGTTTAAAAAGAAGAGAATTACACTATTATAGGTAAAGGTGTACAAAGGCGGTCTTAATGCTTAGAGCGGTCTCCTTGAGACAACCTTGGAGGTAGTCGCCCAAGAAGGTATTAAAGTAGGTACATACAAAATTAATATAGACAATACATATATGAAAAATAGATATATATGTTTATACATATATTCAATAAATATACTCATGTACTTATTTTGTATGATCGAGGGGAATTTATTGCTGGAGTCGATTGTAGAAATTTTTGACTCTTTTATTATATATTACATTTGTGATTGGTGATGAAATCCATATTTTTAGAGTCGCTCACTAATTTGTAGGTTAAGTAATACTATTCTCATTATATTACACACTTTCAATGTCTTAATACAATATTAACGTTGATACAAACTAAGAACTGTCACTAGGCGAATGTTCCTTCATTCTCCTATGTTACATTTCCTATACCCTCTTGTAAAACTCAAAAAATAATAAGTCCACTAATCACAGTCGTCGTGAAAAAGACGTAAACCGGATGTAGGACATGTAAACGTTTCACGAGTTGAATTAATTTTTGTCACTTTGTCTTCTACGTAGCTCAAATCTTTCATGTATAAGATAAACACACTAACTCACATTAACTAACAACTTTTGTTCTCTCCAATATTAATATATACACAACATGCACTACACTAATAAATACTTCACAATTTGAATTTATACAATTTAGCATTACTTCTCCTAAAACAACTACTTCACAAGACACAGTTCGAAAGACAACCTTAACCAAATTATCCGTTCGTTAATGTTACCTCGCATTGTAGTGTAGGGAGACCCCACAAGGTGGACCGACGACATAAAGAGGATCTCCGGTAGCCGCTGGAGCCAGGCGGCGCAAGATCGGGCATTGTGGACGTCATTACGTGAGAACTATGTCCATCAGTGGACGTCCATCGGTTGAAGCGACGACGACGATGACGACGCCGACGACGACGACGACGACGACGACGACGACGACGCCGACGACGACGTCCTCGCATTGCACAACATTTTGTAATATTGCACAATGTCCCTGGTATTTTTAAGTGTTGCCACTATAACACTCTCACTTCCAACATTTCAGAGCCATCAGTGCCGTCATCCAACTATCTATAGTCTAACGCATGGCACTATGAAGAATTTTCATTAGTATTCTGATATAGTAACATTGGCTTCAATATCTGGTGCACCAATTCTATAAGGTGGCATTGTAATTATAATAACGAATTAAATTATAATAAAAATAAAAAAGGTAGTCTTCTGGTAAAAGGTATTCTGTCCAATATTATATGAAATGGTAACACATTTAACAAAGTGAAACAATCATATTACTGTCGGAATTATTCAGACGTAAAGATTATGGACTGTCTGGCCATGTTTGGTGGACCGGCTCCGTTTATCAAACAAGATATAATTGTGTAGGCTGTAGCAGATATGGATTAGCGCAAATGACTGTGTCCGGATATAGGCGGTGGTACAAGTTCTCATGTTAATAACAGGTTACAGCAAGTCTTTCGTTGTGGTACAAGAGTTCTTTCTCCTTGTCAAATTTGAAGAAAATATCATTTAAAAAAAAGCGCTTATGCAAACTAAAACTATTACAGACAAAGCAAATGAATTCGTATGACATGATGTAGACCAACTAGTAGTTACCTAGACATTCAAAGAACCTACTACAACTATTAATAAAAAAAGCAACATAAACAAAATTATGGCACTAACGTTCCCAACGTTTAAATTTTAGGAGGATGAAGAGTTTATGTTAATTACCATATATTGTTTCATTGTTTGTATATCTGTCTTGTCTATGTCGTATTATAGCGCTCTAAATAGATTATAGTGAAAATATAATAAGTATCATTACAAAAAAAAGTCAATATTTCAGATATAAATACCGAAACGTGATTTTTATCCCACGATCACAAGAGATGGACAATTACATTAATATTGTATATTGATGCTAAATTATGAAAGTATACTACTAATACGACTCTCAAACTGTGTTAAACCCTTAATATTATTCTAATTCCTAATATTTAGGTTACAAACTTTATATCATGATCGTGTACTCGGCATTATACTAACGGAATTGCGTAATCTTAATGTATGCAAAATGAAAGTGACATTATTTGTATTGGTGTACTCTAAAAACCTACTTCTTTTTCATAAAAAAAACTTCACAGTAGATCATAAAACAAAGTTATTAAAGTCATTTATAAATGAGTCGTATAACATATTACATTTCAAACAACATCTAGCATGATCTCATTACATCAAAAGAGACCTTTAAATCTTGAGAGAAATTTATTAGTATAAACTGTCACTCACTTCACATTAAATAGATCCATTTGGGACATGAATGAATAATTTGAGCAATATATGTATAGAGAACTAACAGAAAGAGCCCTGAAAAGGATTCAGGAGATTATTGATTTTACAATAACAAGACCATGTATTAGGCCACTAAAACACGGTTTTACGTTGATGACCTAAGTGTGAGAAATTACTTTCGTTTACTGTTTAAGAAAAATGTTCGTATAGAAAATACAGACGATGTCATACAGCAGATGGTACAAACACCTATTAATACAGAGCAATGAACTCAAATAGAGATGGTTAACGATGAAAAGTGGCTGCCCGCTAACTGTCTTTTATCAACAGGTGACATTCTGAAAGTATGCGCCAGGTGCGGTGGTACTAGACGCAATTACGTTATTGTAATTGTTTTTATTACATTGAAGTCTTTAAAATAGTAGCAATTAGTTCGCGACACCTGCGAACGAAAGTTAAGCTTTCAATTATATCAATTATTGGCAGGTGGAGCGGATTAAGGCGAGCTTTTTTGTCGTATCAACTGCTTACATAGAGCTTCTGATGAAAATATCTAGATCGAAATGTGCTATCTCACTAACGAGAGAGAGAGAGAGAGAGAATGAGAGAGATGTTGCAGTAGATGCTTCGGAAGAGGCAGGGAATATGACAACGCATGTTTGCGCACGTCCTCCCGTCACCATGAATCCTCAGACATCCAGGACACTAGATGTGATTGCGAAAGTTCTACCCCTAGTGGCTCATTAATGGATGAAGAGGACTCAACCATAGCATCACGCCCCATAGGGCTAGGTAGAGACCATGTCACGATCCTTGCATATCTCCTTCGCTTCTTTCATTCTCATTAAACCTTTTATACAAGTTCGTCGGTTTAGAGTACTGTTGACCTGGCCCTCATTTAAAATGTCCTGGATTTGGATTTGGAATGTTTGCCTTGTTCTTTCCCATCCAACTTTCCCATTCGCTCTTGACTCATAAAACCTTTTTGTCAATGTTCTTTCTTTCATTCTCTCTAGTTGCCCAAACCAGCTAAGCATAGCTTTATCAACTTTAGTCACTACATCTTCTTTCATACCACAACGTTCAACTGGATTTTAGTGGATACTGCGAGCCATCCTCCGGGTTCGGGGATTGTACATAAAAGCATTTCCCAGCGAAAAATTCATAAACTTAAGGAACCCACAAAAGGATTCCTAAATAAACTTTTACTTCATTTTACGTTTTTGCAGTGCATACGATCTTCTGAGTTTGCTTCGGGTTTTTTTCAGAAGAAGGCCATTTAAATCGTTCTTTTTTATTACTAACAGTCATCTTAACCGAAATCACCAACATATGTTAAAATATACCTATATGCAAAAAAACTCAGAGTATATCTAAATGAAAGTACGAGATTTAAAAAGTTTTCGAAACGTTTGGACGTATTATAACGAAATCATCTGAAAATCAAAAGAAAAATGAAAGAAAGATAGAAACGTTTGTTCAAATTGTACAGCAGAATACATGTAAGCGAAAATAACAATTAAAATAGAATTTGAAAAGGAGTTTAGCTCAGCTATGTAAATTTAAATCTTTTATTAAAAGAAAACTAATTGAGAAATCATTCTATAATTTGAAAGAATACTTAGAAGACAAAAAAGCGTGGGAGTGAATGAATTGCTCTTTATGTATATAAATATAGAATATTTTTAAATTAAATATTGTAATGATGATAACAAAAAAAAAAAAACGTACACCCGACTGAGTTTGTTGTGGGCTCTTCTCAGATCAGGGCGGGAAGGAACCCTCGTAACTTTAGATTGTAAGTCGTTCTTTTATGTTATCATCAGTCATTCGTTTAAATAATAAGTAGAAAAAAACGATATTTGACGATTCAAAAGTGCTGTAATAGGCCTACTTGAATAAAGATATTTTGACTTTTGACTTTGACTTTTGTGTGCTGTGCGTTCTTATACGAGTATGCTAGCAAAGAAGGCACAGCGCTCACTTTCAGCTAAATCCTGGTGAGGCCACGGACATTTACAGTTTTACAACTAAAAGGAAAACTGAATATACATAAAGATTTACAGAATAGCGTAATGACTATAATGAGTAAAAGAGATAAAAATTTTTTAAACTAAGTTAAAAAATAAAATAAAACTTAATACAATAATTATACTTAATAAAATACACTATACATTATTATTATTTGCTTATTAATGAAAACGTAAAGAATTACGTTAGACGTAGATAAAATCGCCAGTATCTGCTATTAATTAATAAACTTTTGTTATTTAATAAAGGAAAACCAATAAAAATGGTATTTGAAAAGAAATCCAGAAAATTGTTGGAACTTGCACCAATCATTTGCACAATTTTTTACTTTAACCATGTAAGGCAGATGCTTCGTTGGTGGTATACATATGAATTATTACTCAGCCACGAAGAATTCTATTCTTGGACATAAGAAAACCTCTCTTGTACTAGGGCCGGTCTACATCACCTAATTTGGCGCTCAAGCAGTACTTGAGCAATTAATGTGGCGATATTTTCTATGATATCATCTAATTGTCTTGTAGTCTAAATGATCATACTACTTTTTTTCCTGTTTCAATAGAATAAAATGTCGTTTACAAGTTGTTCTGGATTTATTTTACAAGTTTTATTGCACTCTGCTCTTGAATTGTATGAATGATTCTGAGAGACATACGAGTGACTTTCATCTTAAGAGCTTATTCATTCTCAAGGCGTTTTTGGACCGTCCCCACTTATCCCTATAGGTATAAAATTTTTATCAAACCCAAGCCCCCCCCCCATTTTTTCGATACCAAGCCAAGCCCCACTTATCACCATTTAAGGGTGCATAAGGTTTCTCGAAACCGAGCCCCACTTATCACTTTTCAAGTGTGCGTAATACGAGTATATCTCGAAGCACTATCTCTAGTTACTACTATTTAATGGTGAATAACATTTAGCGAAGCCATCCTTCCTCCATTTATCACCATTTAAAGCTTCGAAGGATTTCTCGAAACGAATCTTTTCCCACTTCACTGTCGCATTTATTTTATTTTTTATGCTCATTCTGCCATTCTCAACTGCCACTACCATACCACAGCCCAGCACAGCCAATCTGACCCATTGAGACACCATTTGGCTAATCATAAAGGCGTGCAGAGTACCATTTACAATATTCCCTACGTTCACTCTTCTTACGATATCACTTTCACAAGTTCCATCTTTTGATAATTTAGATCCCAAGTATACAATATCTTCCACCTCTTCCACTTGTTCCCCATCTATCAAAATATTGCATTTCATCAAAAATTCATGTCTTTTTTCTTTCTTGAACAAACTTGAATAAAGAATTTTTGTATTTTGGTTAGGGTAGGATATATACAGCTAAGCTACGCCAGATATTTTCGTCCGATAACCCTCAGTGCCTGAAGACCGAACCTGAAGTGGCAATAGGGCACATAGTCCGAAGGACCGATGGACGTTGGGGGCCGAAGGTGCTGGAATGGACCGACGATATTAAGAGGGTCGCCGGTAGCCGCTGGAGCCAGGCGGCGCAAGATCGGGCCTTGTGGACGTCATTACGTGAGACCTATGTCTAGCAGTGCACTTCCATCGGTTGAAACGACGACGACGACGACGAGGATATATACAATAATGGTATTCTTGAAATAACAATCCCTAAAACTTCTATTCCTTCATATATTATTTCGATTTCTATTTATATTTTGAGAATCTAATCTCGTATATCCTGCTTACGAATCGCATCGCTGCCAAAAAGTCTTCTATCCAGAATAACATCAATAACAAAATCGGATGTCTATTTGTACATACATATAAATAAACATTTTGTATCAGTCTATGATTGGTGATTACGAAATAGATACTTTTCTTGGCTCGTATGTTTATTTACATATTAATAATCTCTAGAATTTACATCTAAAAAGTTACGTATAGAAAAAAAAACAATATTACTTTTATATGTTTGTCGTCAGCAGAAAACATTTAACCGATTATTTTCAATTTTATACTGAACCGATTTAAATGTTATTTGGTACACAGATAGTCGACATCCTGAGATATAGGCTTACGTACATACTTTATAACGTAGACGCTCGCAATGAACTTTCCCTATATTCCTACGGGATCGGGATATGGAAAAACCACTCACTGTGATACTTCCAAAAATATTTACTAGAATAACTTGAAATTGGGCATATATTATCTTCTCGCGATGTGCTCACTTACTAGGAACATGTTTTCCTATATACCCACGAGATCCATATATAAGCGAATCTTATTGAGATATTTTTTTTTTACCATTTACCCTTAAATCAAAATATCTTTATTCAAGTAGGCACATTACAGCACTTTTGAATCGTCAAATTTTTGTTTTTTCTAATTCTAATGTACGTTTGATGATGATACTTCAGAACGACTTAAAATCTAAAGTTACGAGGGTTCCTTCACGCCCCGATCCGAGAAGAGCCCACAACAAACTCAGTCGGGTATTCTGTTTTTTTTTTGTTATCATCATCATTACAATATCATGTTAGTTTAATATATTTCAATTCAAATTAGAGCAGTTCGTTCACTCCCACGCGTTTCTATCGTCTAAGTACTCTTGCAACTTATAATACGATTTTTCTATCAACTTTCTTTTAACAAAGACTTTGAATTTATTAATTGACATCTTTAGAACGTCTTGTGGGAGTTTATTATAGAAACGTATACAGTTACCCTTAAATGAGTTGTTAATCTTATGCAGCCTACTAGAATTTATAACAAGTTTGTTTTGGTTTCGTAAGTTATATGATGTACATTCACTCTTTTTATTAAAAGAGTCAATGTTTTTATGTACATACAACAAGTTTTCTAATATATATACGCAGTGAACTGTCATTATGTTAACTGCCTTGAATTTGTTTCTTAGCGACTCTCTTGGACCCATATTGTAAATCGCACGAACGGCCCTTTTCTGCAGCACAAATATTGCATCTATATCAGCAGCATTACCCCAAAGTAGAATACCGTATGACATAATGCTGTGAAAATAGCTTTGATTATAAATTCGTCATCCATATTCCTTTTCGCGACGTAAACGTGCATTAATAACGGCTTTCTGTTATTTCAACGGGATCAAGAACTATGCGAGTAGCACCTAGGTTGAGTATATAAATTAGTCTTTACTACCCTCCTTGGAGTCTTTATTATCTATTTCTTAAAAGCATTTAAATATTTTTTGGTGTCTAAAAAAAATTAAGAGTGCGTGCGTAGAAAGTACACATGTTGGAAGCCTAACATCTTCGGAAAGTTTTGAAGTCTTGTTTATACATATACAAATCTAAGAGTTTACATTTCGGAGACTTAGAGGGAGAGAAAAAGGAAGATAGAATCGTCATTAAAATTTTAAAACCGTCGAAAATTAATTTAAGTAATTTATTAAAATCTCAAACAATTAATTATAAATAAAAATGCCATGTCGTTAGAAATTATTAATTAAATTTTGTAATAAAGAATTAAAAATGCCATTTGTTATTTGTAAATATTACAACTACTTAACCTTCAAAAGAATTAGCATAAAAACGCTGCACATCTTCGTGACGCTATTCACGCGTTTCATAAAGAAGTTTCACTTCAAAAAGAATTAAAGGCCCCGAGTAATAGTTATCTATTTATAGGCAATTTTATGTTTTTAATTTTTCCAAAAATTTAAGGTACAGCGTAAAAATGTGAGTATAATGACACATATAAAATTGACAGCTGAAGGACATAGGCTTTAATAATATTTAAAGAAGTAAAGGAAATACCAAGCTTTTATTCATTTTTTTATTCAGCCACGAAACGTGGCAGGTTTAAGCTAGTATGGAATATAATTATATAAAGTCTTTCACACAATGGGCCATAACTTATCAGTGGTCAGTATGACTTGCTCATTAATTCTAAATATAAGCAAGTCCTACTTTATTAAACGCAATGAATAAAGCGTCGGTCATTGACCCGTGGTCTTACTGATAAAGGTCCATGCCTAACAGTGATTTGATCCACCTATTTTGTGGCTGCAAGGCCACAATACAATAGTATAGATCCTACGTGTTCACTATTTCAGAAGTGGGAGTGAAGTCCTTTGTTTCAACAACGTGTAGGTATTGCACAGACGAAAAAAAACACAAAATTATGGTCTGATGATGGTTGTTTAGCTTCTGTTGTTACGTATTACATGAATATATTGATAAAGCTATGGCGCCTCGCATTTTTTATACTGATTTCAAAAAGAAACATCACCTATTCCGGTGCGACTTGCTGTTGAGTTCAAAGCTTCTATATGCAAAATACAATTAATCTATATAAATAAAATCTTGTGTGCAATTCACACGCAGTAAATTGGATAATTGTAGGTTAATGATTTAATGTTAACTCCTACTATGCCTTGGTGGGCACGAAGTAGAGGACAAAGAGATCCACGAATATAAGAAACACTGTATTATACTTCTTATCAACCACGTTAAATCTTATGAAGTACAATGATGCTAAAAAGGTTTTACCTTCAATTATTAATCATTTTAAGGCTTAAAGCCTGACTACAATATCACCTGATGGTAAGCGACGACAAAGGCTTAAATTGTGGCTAACCCGGCAGCAGAAAAATTTAAAAGTGCGTGCGTAAAAAATGCACATGTCAGAAGTGAAACTTCTTTGGCAAAAATTAAAACCTTAGATTTCCCAGAGGAAGAAGGAAGATATGTTAGGAATTTAATTGTCATTAAAATATTGAAATTGTCGTAAATTAATACAAATAATTTATTGAAATCACAAATGACGATTTGTAAATAAAAATTCCACGTGTTTTTTGTCAATATTAGAAAGATATAATAAAGAATTTCTTGAAATATTTTTCCTTCTTTTTTTTTCACTTCAAAAAATTCCGAAATTTCCTTAACCAGAATCATTGCACTAGTGAGCTCATTAGAATATTACTCGTTAATACATATGCTAATATTGTGCCTACGTGTCTTCCTTGTTTCTTCATTCATTAATAATTAGTCCTAGAGGTCGTGCAGTGCTCAAAATTCGACCATAATTAATTTAAATTATAAGTTTGAACATTATTAAGCTTCTGTTATCTAAGACCATAAACAAAAAAGTGGTGTAATAATCTATTTTTATGTATCACGGTAATACGCGTGCAAGGCAGGAGCAATTTTGATAATTCTTTTGATACTCAGTTTTGTTATAATCAGGAGAAGGTTTTTATGAAAGAAAAAGAAATTAACAAAGTTACGTAGAACACCAGAAGTTGAAAAAACAACTTAACCACCATAGTGATTAGTGACGTTTCTAATCAAACCTCCTTCGTGCTTTTGACAAAATATATACATACAAAGCATCACGCCTCATTCCCATTGGGGTAGGCAGAGACATCCTTCCACTTACCACAATCCATGCATATCTCCTTCGCTTCTTTCATTCTCATTAAACCTTTCATACAAGTTCGTCGGTTTAGAGTACTCTTGACCTGGCCGTTATTTAAAATGTCCTGGATTTGGTCCAGGAACGTTCGCCTCGGTCTTCCCCTTCCAACTTTCGCATTCACTCTTGACTCATAAATCCTTTTTGTCAGTCTCCATCTTTTTTGTCAGTCTCCTTTTATTCATTCTCTCTACAGCCTCAAACCAATTTTAGTCTACGTCTTCTTTTATACCAACCAACGTTCTCTTATCACACTATTTCTTACTCTGTCACTTAATTTTAATCCACTCATACTTCTAAACGCTTTCATCTCTACCGCATTTATTTTACTTTTGTGATTCTTTTGCCATACTCAACTTTCAGTACCAACACTTCTGCATGCACAGCCAGTCTGACCATTTGAGACACTATCTGGCTATTCATAAAGGTGTGCAGAGCACCATTTACCATATTCCCTGCATTCACTCTCCTTTCGATATCACTTTCACATGTTCCATCTTTTGAAAATTTAGATCGCAAGTATACAAATTCTTTTACCTCTACAACTTGTTCCCCATCTATCAAAATATTGCCATTCATCATAGATTTATCTCTTTCAAAAAGCATAATTTTCGTTTTGTATACATTCACTTTCAAAGCTTCGTTCATAACATTTACAATCTCCTGTAGCTCCTTGACAATACAAACTTTTTAAATGTAAGCTTATGGGCGTTTGACTATATTTGTCAGCGATTGACAAATACGCATATATACTCTATATGCATGTGTGTTTTTTTATTAATGTAATGTTTTTTCTTTGCATAATTTTGGAAAAATTTTAGTATTTTGCACTTTTTCTTTCTTTAAATTATAAGTGTAGAAAATTTTCCGTAAAAAGATTAATAATACGTGAAACAATATGGATAAGATTCATTCTGTAATGTCGCATAAAAATTATAGAAATGTACAATATATTAATTTATCTACTGTGTCATATTATCAATGTGATGCGGAAACAAACTCATTTCCAAGTTATAACCTAATTAGTTAATTGGTTTGTTGTCTTGTTCCTTATCATTTTCTAACTGACAATAGGTACTTTAAATTCACTTACAGTTAGTGTAGAATCTAGAGCTAGAATATATCTTTAATAGTGATATCAATACCTCTATGTACTGGTTACATTTAATTTATTATTTAGAGTTTAGGGCACTAACACATAGAACCCGATATTTTATCTATAAACTAGCTGGGTCTGGTGGAGTCACCCGTATTTCCTGATTTGGTGGATATCCGTATCTAATTGTCAGTCTAAACCATTTTTCACTTGAACAAGCACAATTTTATCAAAGCCGATCCAGTCGTTTGAAAATAGTTTAGTCACGTTCACATGTATTGTGTTTGTTATGGATTGTTTTCGAAGGAATCGACGTGGAGAACGCATTATTTGGAAAATATGTTTAAAATGAATTCTAAATTTCTTATATCTGTAAAGTACATCAATAATTATATTTTTCAACTTTTATGGGAGTTCACAAAATTAATTGTATTTCTTAGAACGTATACAAGGTAGATATTGTTTATTGCTTTTGAAAACTAAAAGGTAAGTTAAGTAGCTGCCCATTAACATCCCACTGCTGGGCACAGGCCTCCTCATTCATATGAGAGAGGGTTTTTAGACCATTGACCCACCACGCTGCTCCACTTCGGCTTCACTCTTATAGTCCGATGTAACGGGAATCCGACACGACCGGAGAGTGGTCAGGCGCAGGACCGACGGCTTAACGTGCTCTCCAAGCAACAGGTATGGATCGCACCGCCAGCTTCCCAACTTCAGGAAAATATTGAGAAAATCTTAATCGAAAACTCAATATCGATTACGAAGTGGCCCGACTCGGGACTCGAAACTAGGACCTCATGTCTGTAGTCGAACATGCTAACCACTAGACCAATGAGGCAGTTAAATATATACTAAACAATGGTAATTTTCATAGCCATAGATAGAATTGAATCCATTTACACGCCTTCCGTTTATAGTCCAAGTATAAACTGATGTCACTCTCGGAGACGCGCAATGTAAACACGGTTTTAGCAATAACAGGGCATTCTCCGTAGAGATGCGACTTTGTTTGTAAACATATCGACTGTCGATATCACTCGTTGGAAGTAGTGTTTACTGAGAGAAAATGGTATGGAATTATGCAATATAGGTATCTAGTCTTATTGAGAATAAATAAACATCAAACACTAAATAAGCTATGATGAACTAGTGTTCCTTATTTAATTATTAATTAACTTTTTATATAAAAAAAGTGCTAAAAGTGGTTAAAAGTGCGTGCTCACAAAGTACACATAACAAAGTGAAAAAGAAAGATATGTTAGGAATTTATTTGTCATTAAATATTAAAAGTATCGAAAATTAATAAAAATAATGTATAGAAATCACGAATGACTAATTTTATATGTAAATGCCACGTGGTTTGTCGTGAATATTACAAATTATTACTTGAATTTTGTTTTTGAATTTAAAATTTGGAAAAGAGAATTTATGAAATTTCTATTTTATATTTTATGAATAATAGTTTATTAAATGACGAGTGGCAAATTAAAATGTCACATGTTATTTGTAAATATTAAAACTAGCTAACCTTCGAACTAATTAGCATAAAAAACGCAGCACATCTTCGTGACGCTAATCACGCGTTTCAACCTTAAAAACATATATACATATATAAATAAAATGCGATTTAAAAGCAGATATCGTGTAAGAAAAACGGCGAAAGCAAGCACTTTAATTGTAACGAAAGTTAGGATTTAAAACATGAATGTTTCGATTATCATATAATTACTAATTTATCACAAATCTTTATTGCAGTTACGGCTGTGTTGGTTAGGGTTGCCGTTTTGTAATTATCTTTTAATTAAATATAAATATCTATTTATATAAATTAGACACGTGTTACATACACATGTTTAATTTATAGATAAATCGTGTTAGTGTCTCTTTACAATTCAAGAACGGCTGTACGTGTTTTCTTTACCACTGATTTGTTGGAACTGTGTCTGTCTGGAATAGCAGAATAACTAATAAAATATCGAAAAAATATACGTTAAAAAAACGGTCTTGAAAGATATTATCTAAGCTAATATTATAAACAGGAAACATTTGTGTTTTTGTATGTTTCTTGTAACGTTTTCACTGGACCAATTTCAAAATTTTTTTCACCTTTAGAAAGCTGCATTTTTATCAAACGAAATTTTTTGAGATGGGATTATAGCCTATATATTTCTCAACAAAAAATCGAGATCCCT
Source organism: Elymnias hypermnestra (assembly GCA_015832385.1). Lineage (NCBI taxonomy): Eukaryota > Metazoa > Arthropoda > Insecta > Lepidoptera > Nymphalidae > Elymnias > Elymnias hypermnestra. Next base: position 7,190,196 of record JACTOM010000045.1, on the reverse strand, counting down.
AATAAAAATGCATTAACGTAGCCTAAGGCATGAAAAATTTATTGCGCTACAGAAACTATTGATGATAGAACAAAAAAATGTTCTGCAGTATTATAAAACATATTAATATCTATAAAATAGTACAAGACACCATATGTCTAACTGCGGTAGTTATGCCACTATTATTATTTCTTTACCATTTTAAAAGTTAAAAAAATTGCCGACAATAATTAAATCATAATATTCATACCTCTGTATTAATCCTTATCCTATAAAATTATATTTTATTAAAGACCGTTTCAACACCTGAAACCGCGGGGCATTGTTAGTATAATACATATATTATCAACACCCAGATCGAAATATAAGTTAAGAATGACAACAATTGTCAAATCGATTGGCCTGCATCATTCCAAATTTTTTGGTATGCGTATAAATAGTAAAATATTGGTTCTATTTCGGACCACTATCACGGACTAATCTCGAAATCTATAACTCTTAATCTCCTGATTAACCTAAATTAACATGTAGACAGTCACCTGGTGTAAGACATGGGTGTAGCTTTATTGGCCTTGGCAGATCTGCTGAGAGTCTTTCCCTCCATTCAGGAGCCGGATGTAATAAGACATGCAATAGATGGACGAAAAAATTTGAGGTTCAATAAAAATGTGTCACATAAATAAATAAATTTCTACCAGACATATAAAAATATGAAATCTGCCAGCCCTGATATCGTCCCACAATTCAAAGTTACAGATAAAACATGACGATATATCTTATTAATCTGTACATCCTTTCCGTGTAATGGTAACATAAATTAAAATTCGAAGCCATAATTTATCATGCTATATTCGACGCTCTTATTTACCAGGTTATTTATGAAGCTTTCTCCATTGATTGTGCATATTGCTTGATAATGTTCATGTTTCGTAAATGTCTTAACGCCTCTTTGGCATAGTGGTTTACCTTTGTAAACGAAGCTGAGATTCCGGGTAAACGTCCAGAGTCTAAATAAAAATTTATTACGACTAGCTGACTCCGTAATTTTCATAAAAAAGCTGAATGATAATTGTAGAATGTTTCAACTTTATAAAACATGTGGTCAAAACTTAACTGTAACAAAAAGAATTCGAGATTTAAAAAAAAGAGACTGTTACGCCCAGTTTCCCGCCAAACTCTGTAACATATTATAGATTAGCGTTCAGAAATTGTTGGTTGTCAAAAAAAACTAAGTATACTTTTAAGTTTAATTGATTTCTGAAGGACAACACATTTAAAATAAATGTCAAATTTTAAAAACAAATTAAAAATTAACAGCCCTTAAATATTTTTTTTTAGTGGTGGTGATAAATGACTATAAGTTATTTGTGGATTATCAAAATTTTGGTTTGCAATCACAGAAACCGTACAATTACCTACGTGTCCTCTCCAATTAACGTGACACTGGCGAAATTGTGTGTGACTTGTCACACCTGAAAGCCAATTATTAAAAGAAGAAGAAAATTGTAATTCTAATTCAATTTCTGAACGATGGTACGTACACCAAACGTTTGACAGGTAAGTGCAATTTCTAAGGGAAAACGAAATTGTTGTTTTTTCTATGTTCCAAGCAATTTTTTTCACATTACTCACCCTTTAAACTTTCCCTGGACTTCCACAAATAATTCAAAACTAAAATTAGCCGAATAAGTCTAGCTGTTCTCAAATTTTAAAATCTATATACAGTCGAATCTGGGTAAGGGAGAACTGGATAAATGAGAAACCTCCTCAAGAGAGACTAAGTCCCTTTTTAACTCATAAAATCATCATTAAGAGAAAGATAGAAACCTTGAGAAGAGATAGTAGTGGAGATATCTATGTTACTGAGGCTTGTAGTTATCGATACCTCTATAAGCGACAGTCGAGCATGGTCCCACAGTAAAATATATACGATTTTTGAAGTGAAAACATCTTTAGCATTGTTGCGATTTGAAAGTCGATATAACGAAAAAGTGATGAATTGAAACACCGACAGCAAAATGAGACAATCACATAAATGCATAAGATTTAACGGGGCTTATCTGCTAAGAGACTGTTTTAATTGGTAACATATTAATTATCAAACTTGGTATGACTATGATATTTCTAAAACCTACACTTATCCTCCTCCTGAAATTTTACAGTCGTCTCATTTTCTTGAAGATGAAATTCCACACAAGATATTTTTTTTAACTGTGTAAGTTGTGACATTTAATACATACATGTATCTTCTATAAATGTAAAATAAATGCGGTAGAGATGAAAGCGTTGAGAAGTATGAGTGGATTGAAACTGAGTGACAATGTAAGAAATAGTGTGATAAGAGAACGTTGTAGTATAAAAGATGTTGTGACTAAAATTGAGAAAGGTATGCTTATATGGTTTAGGCACGTAGAGAGACTGAATGAAAGTAGACTGACTAAAAGGATTTATGAGTCAAGAGTGAATGCGAAAGTTGGAAGGGAAAGACCAAGGCGAACGTTCCAGACATTTCCCGACATTTTAAACAAGGGCCAGGTCAAGAATACTCTAAACCGACGAACTTGTATGAAAGATTTAATGAGAATGAAAGAAGCGAAGGAGTTATGCAAGGATTGTGGCAAGTGGAAGGGCGTGGTCTCTGCCTACCCCTATGGGAATGAGGCGTGATGCTATGCATGTATGTATCTTCTATTAAACCTATATGAGTGAGAAGGACCATCTCTTTACATTTATAAAGTAGAAACTTCGGTAAGTGAGAAATGTCGAAAATGGCGGTTCCTTAAGCTGTTTCTTATCAAGGTTTAACTGTATATAAATATCCCAGTAAAACTTAAGCACATGTATTCTTTTAGCAACGTTCACGCTCACAAAAACAGTTTTACACATATTAGAACTACGAGTGTTATACCTTACATTTGCATAATCGTTATGTGTCTATACGTCTTTTATAGACAATAAAGGCTTAAAACTTTTTGTTTGACTGTTGTAGGCGCCATAGTATCTTAACATAAATATTTGACATTTCGAAAAAAAGGAACCGGTAACCCTATTTACGAGGAAACAAGCGTTTACTGACATTTACCGTGTTAATGGGTCGTCGAGGTGGCGCCGCGGAACAAACTCCTAATTTCCACTGACCCAATACAGATAAAAATGGGTTGAGATGGATCCCAATTCATAAAGTAGAGAGAAAGTGAATATATTGTTTATTTTGTTTTATTTAAATTTGTTAATTGCTTCTTAAGGAGGAATCGTTTTTCTTTCTATTAGTACACACACATGCATATAGATATATTGCGTATCTGTCATACGTTGACAATTATGTCAAACGTCATCGGGTCACATTGAAAAAGTTTATAATGTCAAAAGCACAAAGGAGGTTACATTACAAAAGTCACTGTGATGGTTTAGTTTCATTGAAATTAGTGATGTTCTACGACTCTTTATTTTTTTCTATTACACAAACTTTTCTCCTAATTTTGCACAACATAGAAAGAATTTACGAAACGCTGAAAGTTTTTACAAAAGACATGTTTTTAAGTTGTCAATGGTAAAGAAAATTTCTCAGTAAGTTTTTCTTTAATTCGGATCCCGTGGGAATATGGGAAACACGGTTTTAGTCAGAATCATCACCGTGAGAGGATAATGAATCAAAATGTGAAGTCAATCTGGTCAATATTTTTCGAGATTTCCCAAAACTCACTTTTAGTGAGCGTCTACATTGAAAAGTAGCCTATGTCCTGTCTCAGGCTCTAGACTGCCTGTGTACCAAATTTCATTTTAATCGGTTCAATCATTTTGTTAAGATCGCGATAGATAGAGTTACTTTTGCATTTATAATATTACTATAGATTGGTGGTATTGCAATTAGTAAAGCTGAGCATGAAATAAGAAACGTTAAAATAAACTACCTTATGTGATATTGAACACTACTTTGACATTAAATATTCATTAATGAAACAAAAGAGATTTCGACTACCTTAAATCGACAGCGAATGACAGATCGGTCATATTTCTGAATATCACCTTACATTTCCGTATGGCGCCTGTATGTAATTGCTGTTATTTTTAACACATTTAGCGATTAACATTATTTTACCTTATGTTCCGCACTTTTTATTGTCGTTGAATAATTTTATTTGTCCATGGTTTCATAAAATTCACATTTTATGAGGAAAGGAAGTACGATATAAATACTAACAAGGAATATTTACGCGGATTATGTTTCCAACAAAATAAGTTTATATTATTTACAATTTCTACATAAATAAAACTTCTTCTTTGTAAAACTTTGTAAAGTTTTCACGCAAAGATTTAAAAAGCTATAATACCTTCTAAAAAATAGGGATCCCTAATAAAAAATGCATTAATATAACCCAAGGTATGAAAAAAATTTTCACAGAAAATCTGACATTGCGTGAGCCGTGGAAACTATTGATGATAGAACAAAAAAATGTTCTACAATATTATAGAACGTATTAATATCTAGTACAAGATACCATATGTCCAACTATTGTAGTTATGCCACTATAACAACTTTTTAAAATTTTGTAAGTTAATAAAAGTGCCGACAAAAATCAAACCATACTATTCATACCTGTGTATTAATCCGTATCCTTTATTAAAGGCCGTTTCAATACCTGTATAATACTTTTCAAATTATCAAAATCGGTCATTCCATTCAAAAGATATAACGAATTTTAAAATGTCACTAATGAAAATAATGTACCATTTTGTTGACATGTATTTCAGAATGACTGTTGTTATTTGTTAGCACAGTTTTTCTGGAATATTCAGTACACATATTTGTATATGTGTCCTAAATAAATGAAGTACTAAGTGAAATAAAACCTTTATGTTAACAAGAATAAATCTATTGTCTGAATCGGTATCTATGTAGGTGAAACCGCGTGGCTTTGCTAGTGCTTTATATAATGTTTGAAATGAAATAACGCTTACTCTTCAAGAAATATTCTACAAAACATTTTCTAAAAGTTCTCTAGTTCTCTAACAAGAAAACTTAATTACAACCTGCTTAAGCGGAGTTAAATGCCTTATCACGACCGTCTGGAGTCAACAGTAACCTCCGAGAAATATTACTATAGAAAACATAACTTTATGTTATATGACATAAGGTTTATATTTGTTTGTTTTGTTATTTAAATTATTTTTGAGACACGTAAGGTCATTCTCCCGTCGCCTCCGCGGGACCGGAGCGTTCTCCCCAGGTGCACATTTTATTATGAAGCGAAAGTATATTTCTCTATATTTAATAGGAAAATTCAAATACTTTTCTTTAATTTATTAAAGATACAAATAATGATAAAACAAAGAAATGATAACAATGACATGTTACATCGCTTTTTAAACGTAAGAAAAACACTAAAACCTCTCGCCGTAATTTTGTAAATGTAAAATTGCTAGCAGAGGTCCCGGGTTCGATCCCCAGTAGGGGGAGTTTAGGAAACCGTATTTTCTAATTTGTCAGGCCTGGTGGGAGACTTCGGCCGTGGCTAGTCACAACCCCACCAGTGAAAATGTACCGCCAAGTAAAGATATCTGTGTTCTGGTACGATGCTGTGTAGAAACCATAAGATGTAAATTACCCTCACTTCCATCTTACCAGATTAACGCTCTTCCATGTCAGATTGTGCTGTTATTTACCATCAGGTGTGAACACAGTCAGCAATAAAATGAAAAGTGCGTGCGTACAAAGTACACATGTCAGAAGTGAAACTTCTTTGGCAAACTAATTTTGAAGTCTTGTTTATATTTAAACAAATCTAAAACTATAGATTTATGAGACTTAGAGGGAGGGAAAAAGGTAGATATAAAAAGATAAATAAGGTAAAAGATCTTTATTCGCAGAAAATGTGTCTCTTATATAATATCGGACAAAAGTTATATAATAAAATATATTAACGTTTCTGCGAAAAAGCATTAAACTCCGCTCGAAGCCTTTTTACCTTTACCTTTTATCTTTTTTTGCCCGCTGGGAAATGCATTCACAGACTCCTGCCGCGAGCCAGGGAGTGTGGAAAATCTAGCGATACCATCACCTCACCCTGAATTGGGAGTGTCTGAGGCTCCCTTGCGCATTCAAACTGACACTCCCGGATGAAACCGACTGGAGGATGTTCAAGGAGGAGACAAGAGGTGTTCGTAAAGACGCCTCCTGCCGCCCAGCCTTCTCTTCCGAAGGCGAGCAGCATCTGCTGCAGCTTCTCGTACTCGTTTCTTTGCCTCCTTCAAAGTAATGATGGCTTCGCAGAAAGAGGCAACTGCAATATTAAAGCTACCTATCCTTCGAAATAATTAGCATAAAAACGCTGCACGTCTTTGTGACGCTAATCACGCGTTTCATCCTTAATAAGTTTCACTTCAAAAATTTATATAAGAACTGGAGAATATGCTTGAAATGTTAAGTTTTTTAATTAGTATTACAACTGACATACAATAAATGTAAATAAATTAGTATCGTTTGATTTTGTTAGCACATTTTTTTATCTGTAACCGTGAAACCATTTATGTACGTGGTGAATTTAAATAATTTTGTTGACGATGGTCACGTACTATTACTCTTTTGTTGGAGCAATACTGGAGGAGTTTACTGTCAATAAATTTGCAGTGATGATTATTGGCTTATTATAAACATATTTTTCAGTACGTTAGGAAATTTCATAATATATTTGCACGTTTACTTGTAATTTATATTAAAAGAGAGAGAAAGTAAAAAATTCGTGTTAAAGTCAATGTCGAAGTAATTTATAATCGATTTAAACCTTTAATTAGCGAATAAAATAAAGGTCAATATCATTAATGTTGTATAAATTATTGCAATTGAGATAATTTTTTTAAGGATTTTATATTCGTGTACCGATAAAGACTCAATGTAAGTTTAATATGTCAATAATTATTTCAGTATAAATAATAGTCAATTATATTGTTAATTTTTAAGTTGTACACTTAATAAATAAGAAGTTATAAAATCGGTTTTTTATCACTTAAAAATAATTAAAAAAAACATCGAGATATTGAATTTCTTTTGTCTACAATTAGGTAATGATTTAGTGTAAGACGGTACCGTGGTAAGAAGTAATGTACCTCGTAATGGTTTCTACACAGTATCTTGCTTGGTGCCAAGTCTTTTTTTTAAATTTGTCGCTGGGGAATGTTACTTACGCACTAACCCTGACCGATGACCAGTCAGGAGTGTGGGACTCGGCGATGGAAGGTCTAGCAATACTCACTAAAACCCAGTGGAACCCTCTTCATCCATTACTGAGGCACCAGGTGTTCAGTGTGTCCCGGATGAGTCCGATGGAAGATTCACGGAGGCGGGAGGAGATGCGCAAATATGCGCCGCCCTATATTCCGCCTCTTTCGGCGATGACGGGAGCATTCACTGCTCTCTCTCTCTCTCTCTCTCTCGTGGGCTTCCTTCAGCAAGACTACGGTCTCGCAAAAGAAGGCCACTTTCGCCGACCATCTCTCATTGGAGAGCATCTCGCTTACAATGCCCCCCAACGAGAGGTCGCCGCCGAGCAAGAGGTGACGCTGAGGTCCCCAGGCCGCACAATATGCCATAGTGTGATGCGCTGAATCGATAGCTGCACCACATTGATTACAAGCGGGTGACTCCTTCCGGCCAATTTGGTGCAGGAACTTTCCGAAGCACCCATGTCCGGTCAGAACCTGCACCAATCTAAGTCTGTGCTAGTATGATATCAAGTAAACTCGTCCATTACCTAAATCAAATACAATTTTCTAAATTTGCCTTACCACGATCGAACCCGAGACCTGACACCCTTACCCCAGGGATGCTGTTTAGTTTCTATAATATATGTCGGGGTTCGGAACGCTGGCGCTATCTGTCTATCGGCGTGGGACAGAGTCAATAAGTGGCAATCCGGCGCGCGTCTCCACAGTTCTCGGGTGACGGCCCGCCGGTGCGGTCGACTTTTGAAACTGTCGCGTTCCTAGCTATTATTATTAATGACTTTGTATAAATTGATATCGGGAACATTAAGTGATTGAACATTGTAATATGAGTTAATTAATAAAGTGTTTGATTGCACCAACATTACCCACCAAAGCCCACAGTATATAAGTTATCTCCGTGGGTCAGTTCAATGTATCAAGAACTAAAAAGTTGCATAGTATATTAGGCATCTAGGAAGATAAACTGCATTCTCCCCCTCGAAATTTTGTGGAAATGCTTGAAAATCTCGGGTGAGGATGATCTACTTTCCTCCCATTATGCGTATCACTTTCATTCCTTTCCTTTTCGAAGCTTCATTTATAATATTTACCATCTCCTGTAGCTCATTGGCAGATGCAGCAGATGACGCAAGTATTACTTTATCAACCCTTACACTAAATTGCGACACCACTTTTTTAAAATCTTATTTTAAAGAGCTTAATCGCTTGCGATTATGTCGCTCTGATAAGAACCCATAATTTCACAATGATTATGTTTCTCTTAGAAGTACTCCATACTCATAGAAGTGTATCAATTTTCTAAATTACCTTGACAATGGATCCTACAGCAGTCTCCCAACTAATAAGTCTACCAACCCATTGAATCTCGCTGTATTCGCTGACGAAGGTATGTCGCCCCGGCCCATTCCAGGCACATTCCATTAGAATATGGTACAAATCCTCCACAATGCCACATATTGCGCAGTTGGGAGAAGATGTTTTGCCCATTAGGAAGGCAAACTTATTCAATGGAACATGACCGGAACGTAGACGTAAGGCTGTAACAGATTCATTGCGATTCAAGTGGGTGTTTTGTATCCAGAGTGTTGTTCTTAGCTCATTTTGTATGGTCTTATACCAAACGCCCTTTTCTAATGATCTTTTATCAAAATATCCTCTCCACAAGTCGTAACATTCTTTTTTTTTTACTAAATATAGACAATCGGTAAAATATGGTTATCTGGGTGACATCAACTCCTTCTACAGTACCCTCTCTAGCCCGCTGATCGACTAAGGTGTTGCCTGTAGTATTCACATGTTTAATAGGAAACTTTATGACGTTAAGTTGATAACATAAACAGATCAAAGTAAAAAATGGCTAAAAGAAAAATGAGAAACAAGTTATTAATAAATTTGGTTTAATAATATCTCCCACTATTTGCCTTAACAAGCTAAAGTTGACAATTAATACTCATTTATTTGAATAAATACTGGTATCTTGACATTACCAGCGTGTTCAAACATTCAGCATCGTCTCAGGAAGTCCTATGAAAGCAATCTCCTTTACGTAAGAGATAACGTATGTCCGCAGTTCCCGTGGCATTGTACTGAGGGCTTCTGTTTATTTGATTTAATATTCGACACTGGAGAGAGTAAATGTATCGAAAAATCTATTTATTGTAAAATACATTATTACTATATCATACATTTAAAAATTAGTTTAATAAATATGGCTGTCTGTAAACTTTACGGAATAACGGAAACTTATAATTGTGTTCCAGCCTATTGTTAAATAAAATGAAGTCTTAAGTCATTGGTTTAAAGTACATTTTTAAACTGCCTCATTGGTCTAGTGGTTAGCATGTTCGACTACAGATATGAGGTTCTGGGTTCGAGAACCGGGTCGGGCCAATTCAAAAATCAATATTGAGTTTTCTTTTAAGATTTTCTCAATATTTGCCCGAAGTTGGTGGTGTGCTCCAACCCCGTGCCTCGGAGAGCACGTTAAGCCGTCGGTCCTGCGCCTGATCTCTCTCCGGTCGTATCGGATTCCCGTCACATCGGACTATGAGAGTGAAGGAATAGAGAGTGCACTTGTTGTGTACTAAGCCTGCCAATCCGCAGTGGAGCAGCGTGGTGGGTCTATGCTCTAAAAACCCTCGCTCCTTGGAGTGAGGAGGCCTGTGCCCAGCTGTGGGACGTTAATGGGTTGCTACTTACTTACTTATTTCCATTTTTAAATATGAAAAATCTTCAAAATAGCAATCACAGTAACAGCTTTCGATGTTATTTTAAAATGTACTTTATGTCAATGCAAGAAGGTTAGATTTTCTTTACAGTATAATGTATAATTTTATTAACTTTGCTTTATTTAGTTGACGGACGTTAATTTTAAGTGATAACGTCATAAGAAAGCATTGATGAATAATTCCATACTTTTATTAGTTGAATTGAATTATTATCACGAGGATTAATGTGTAATCACAAGGATTAATGTATAATCACAAGCCCGAACGCTTAAACCGATTGCGCTTCTCTATCGTTTGTCCCGCGCTCTCGCTCGAACGACCTGTTCAGGCTACAGTAAAGGTAAGTAGCAGCCCAATAAATGTCCCACTGCTGTACACACATCTCCTCACTCATTAGAGAGAGGGCTTGTAGAGCATAGACCCACCATGCTGTTCCACTGCGGATTGGCAGGCATAGTACACAAGTGCACTCTCTATTCCTTCACTGTCGTAGTCCGATGTGACGCGAAATTGTCACGTCGGCACGAGGCACGGGAGTGAATTACGCCGTCTTCTCAACTTCGGGCAAATATTGAGAAAATCTTAATAGAAAACTCAACATCCATTTTTGAATTGGTCTAACCCGAGACTCGAACCCAGGACCTCATGTCTGTGGTCGAACATGCTAACCACTAGACCAATGAGGCAGGCTATAGTAATATTACAAAAGAATTATATATACAAAGATATATACTCCATGAATATTTCTATACTTATAAAGCGTTCAAATTAAATAAAAACTTATTCACATCAGCATTATAATTTGTATATTATTTATATTTTTAATTATTAATCTTTGTTAACAAAGACATTATCATTCTATAATTTATATCGAGGTATAAAAAAGGAAGTTAAGATCATGTGTATATATACATAATAATATCCATATAAGTATAGGACACGCTAAGATGTTCGTTAAGTTTATTAACCGATTAAGCTGTGAATATCACAGCCACAGACTATACGCAAAAAATAATTAACCCTGTTATCGACACGCTACAGACTAAATACAAAAAAGAATTAACATGGTCATTGACTTGCCACAGACTATATAGAAAAATACATAACACGCTGATCGTAGTACCACAGACTATATATGCAAGAGGTAAAAAGACTTTGCTGCAAAATAAATTACATAATGCATTAAGTGCAATTGCAAACCGGTTGTAAAACAAAAGCCAGGATGTACGCTACCACCAGACTACTGCACTCCGCACATCCGGACCAAGGTTTATTATCCTATAAATGTTATTTTATACATTGCTGGCATACTAGAGCCTTGGAATAATGTAATACGGTTTTAGTGAGTAATGGAATGTATTCAGTGCAATTAAAATTGGTGTTATTATAGCGTGATATGTTGGAAGGTCCCGGTTTGAACGGAAACAGGGCGTATCGGCGTATTGTGCTTCACACGAGATTATACGCATTTATTAAGATATAATACGGATGGTAGCGTTCGATTCTCGGTAGAATAAATTTAGAAAATTTAATATATTTGTAATTATTTTATAATTGGTTTTTTTTAGCAATTACAATAAAAGACCCAAGACTCAAATTCGTTGAGAGAATTATTAACAGATACTTTAAGAGACAAATCGGTATCTAGATGGCTAAAATTCAGTAATACAGCAAAAAAGAGCAAAATGCATAATTTTGATACGAACTTATATAAGCACGAAGAAGCCTCAGAAATCATTTGTTGGGTTGAGCATACGTAGTTTAAATGAGATACCGCATATTATCATGTTGAAGATTATTTAAGCGATAAAGATGTTTGGACTTGTTGTCCAGTTGCATAAAAAAACTACACTTAATGGAGTAACTGTTGCGTTTCTTGCCGGTTTTTTTTTCAGTGGAATCAAATGAGCATTGGAGCCTTTAATACAGAATATTTAGATTTAAACACGTTAAATAATCTGTAGAGAAACTCTTGAAAATGAACATGGATAAGACGAAACTTATGTCTAATATCCATGTACCGCCTCACCAAGTCATCGCTGAGAACTCAGCTCTCGAAATTTTTGATGAGTACACCTGGGACATTTAGTCCAGCTAGATAAGTCCAATTTCGAGAAGGAGGTCAACCGCCGAATCGAACTCGGTTGGGCTGCGTTTGGGAAGTTACGCCAGATATTTTCGTCCGATAACCCTCAGTGACTGAAGACCAAAGTCTTTGAACAGTGCGTGTTGCCAGTGATGACATACGGTTCTGAGACGTGTTCGCTAACTATGGGCCTCATGCGGAAGCTCAGATTCACTCAGCTTGCGATGGAGAAGGCTATGCTCGGAGTTTCTCTACGTGATCGAATCGGAAATGAAGAGATCCGTAGTAGAACCAGAGTCACCGACGTAGTCCTACGAATCGTGAACCTGAAGTGGCAATGGGCGGGGCACATAGTCCGAAGGACCGATGGACGTTGGGGGCCGAAGGTGCTGGAGTGGCGACCCCGCACCGGACGGCGCAGTGTAGACAGACTCCCCACAAGGTGGACCAATGATATAAACCGGGTCGCCGGTAGCCGCTGGAGCCAGGCGGCGCAAGATCGGGCCCTGTGGAGGTCATTATCTATGTCCAGCAGTGGACGTCCATCGGTTGAAGCGACGACGACGACGTTAGATAACATACTATAATAGTATTTTTATTGACTTCATGACGTTTAAATATTAAAACTGGGAGTCCCTTAATTAGGACAGAGCCTAGTCGATGACGTGTGCCGCATACCAAACGACTAAGTAATTACACAAGACCTTTCGGGTCCCTTAATTACTGATACCGTAAGGATAGTGTCATATGCACTGATTTATCGTTGACAAAAACTTTTGCCTTATAGACAACAATAAAATTCACTTGAATTAAATAGTAAGTAAGTACATATAAACCTTTTAGCATCCCACCGCTGGGTACAAGCCTCATCACTCATAGGAAAGAGGGTTATTAGAGCATAGACCCACCACCCTGTTCCACTGTGGATTGGCAGGCATAGTACACAGTGCACTCACTATTCCTTCATTCTCATATTCCAATGTGAGGGGATTCTGACACGATTGGAGAAAGATCAGGCGCAGGACCGACGGCTTAACGTGCTCTCCGAGGCACGGGGGATAGATCACACCAATCCAAATTCCCAACTTCGGGCAAATATTGAGAAAATCTTAATAGAAAACTCAATATCGGTTTTTGAATTGGAAGATTCGTTTCCAACGAGCAAAAAAAGCATAATTCTAATATTAAAATTGACGTATATTTGCCGTGGAAATATATCTCGTAAATAATTTTTAAGCTTAAAACAGCATGGTGGGTTTAAAACTCGCAAATATAAATGAAAACGATAGAAATTTGGACAAAATTATTTCAAATATCAAAATGTCTTTGTCTGAAGGTAAACCTTAACCCAAATAAGCTGTTTTGAAATTATTGTCTATTTGTTTATTCGTTAAGGTTTATATCCGAAATCGCAATGCCGGCTCTACGGTATATTCATAAATCTAATATTATAGCGACATTATTTGCAATATGAACTCTACTTAAACTATTTTTTGTATTATGTATGTTGGAGTGCAATAGTCTGTGGAACGCTGGCGCCATCTGTCTATCGACGTGGGGCAGAATCAATAAGTGGCAGTCTGGCGCGCGTCTCTCGGTAGTTCTCCGAGTGACGGTCGGCCGGAGCGGTCGACTATTGAAACTGTCGCGTTCCTAGCTATTATTATTAATGACTTTGTGTAAATTGATATCGGGAACATTAAGTGATTGAACATTGTAATCTGAGTTAATTAATAAAGTGTTTGATTGCACCAACATTACCCACCAGCACCCACTGTATGGAAATTATGGATGCCATTAATGACGACGTCGGCGGAGTGCCCTACGCCCCGGTGCTTCATGTTCCTTCTCTCTTATTCTCCGACATATATATATATACTTTATACCATAATTTTCTGTAATTTAATGTATATTATAATTATGTATATTACCTCTTATTTTAAAAGTCTCGTATAAAACACAAAGCTATTCGTGTATAACATTAACCTTTCAATTTTAATGAAACCCGTCTGCTCAAAATGTTAATGGACAAAAGTATCCCGTAACGTAATTACGCTGAGAGAAAAACCACACGAAATACACTGTTAATGGTGTTAGGTAACACAGTTGATGAAAGATTGCTTAATTTGCAGTCACAAGATTTTCTTTTGTTGTAGAATTGTGAAAGGGAATACCTTTTTTACTTTAAAGGTACATTTTGTAGAAAAATGAGGGTGGCAATGCCTTTATATGGTCCCGTGGTGCGTATACAATTTTTCATCACAATGTAAACACAGGTTAGATAAAAATGTAAATAAAAAAGTTTAAAATAATATGAAATAGAGTTAGATATTGAATCAAAAGCTATTAAGCTTTATAACAAAACTTTCAAACACAAACTATATTATACTTGATACCAGAAAATAAGTTTAGACATCATAAAAGGAAACTTAATAAAATATTTTAAATAAAGTAAAGAAAATAGAGTCTAATGAAACGTACGAAGAATTAAGCAGCAAAACATATTGGAAAATATTTTGGCATATAAATCAAACGCGCATGCGTCGTAAACCATGAGGCATGCGCAATAAATTACGAATGTATTTAATAGGAAAGCAATGTGGCATATTCGTCACTCAAAATAGCGCCGAAAGCAAGTAATTTCGATACAGGTATGATGAAAACTTTTACTTGAGCAGTAAGATGACAAAAGGGTTAGGAACAGCTAATGGTAAGTGATGATACAGCCCAAGATGGAAGCGTGCTATTTTGGTAAGAAGCAATTTACCTCTTAGGGTTTCTACACAGCATTGTACGGGAACAGAAATCTTTTTACCTGGCGGTACGTCTTTGGTGTTGTCGTGATAACAAGCCACGGCCGAAGCCTCTCACCAGTTTAAACTCAGGCATATTAGAAAATGCAATTTCCTAAATTCGCTCTACCGCTTTTACGCTTCCTAAGCGTGTTAATTTATTACTATAAATTATGTTTGAAATAAATTTTCTAGGAGGAAAACAATATTTGCTTGAATTAAAGCATGTAACGTTTACCAAGAATTACTATTGTGGTAAGCTTCGCAACTTTAATGAGTATATGAATAATTACACTGCAATATATTATATTTTTATTTTCAACTTATTTTGGGACGAGAAAGGAATAGTTATTTGATTATTCGACTAGAATATGTCCTATGCGCGATTTCATTGCATTCCCTCAAGCATTACACAGTTAAGGTTACCCGTAAGTATGTAAACAATCCCCTTAACTGTACATAGGGGACGCTTAGGGCAAGGTGGTTAATGCTCACCGGTGATAGGGAGTGGAGGGCAGTGGCCTCCTTCTGTGAAATATACACATGAGAGGCTCAGGGAGAACGTCGTGGACGCTCAGTTACTTCGACGCAGGAGGTCGGGAGGTAGGAGGCGTAGATTTGCGCGAAAAAACAAATATAAATCAGTTACAAAATGACTGTTACTAACGGTGCGTGTGTCACGTCGAAGGTCGTTATTTTTATATTTTACGTTAAGTATTTGATAAACTGTGAGTGTTTATTAGGGATTATTTGTGTTTTTGATTATATAAGTGATGTGAATAACAATGAAAACCTTTGAGGTTGAACTTTATTTTTTAAGTTATGAGCCTATAAATACAAGACCGACTTTTTTCACTATCTCGAAGTTTAGCACAACATGGCACTACACCAGAGTCTTAATTTAATAAACGAAAGATAATATTGTATAGTTTAACTATTAGCAAACATAAAAATCATAACATTTGGTAGTCTTTCATGAATTTTTACGTTTCGAGAGCTACCTTAGCGTCATTCAACTCGCGGGGCAATCGACGCTAAAAACGTCCGTGCGGGGCGGGGCAAGCGACTGTATTTAACTCGATTTATGTCGGACAGAGTATTCGTATGCTCTGGTTATGCATTCACCAGCTCAATTTCCAATTCAAGGGTGCGTGAAATGAAAGTTATAACTCGTTTAAAACATACGGTTTAGCATATACAATATCATTATAAGAATCTATTACTAACATCAAAGTATTCCCTTACCCTTTTCTTTAAGAAGAATACATTGTTATTCGACATAAACTAGCTGGCTCCTTACTAAAGCCATTAGATCTAACAACGTGAGATACTACGAAAAAATGTGTTATGCGTCATAAAACTACATTGCGAAGCTACTTTGAGATTACAGAAACGTATGTTCCGTTGTACAAACGATGATAATTCGCTACCGTTAATTAATTGATAATTACCGTCTGTCACGGAAGGCACATTAATTAATTAAAAAGTTATTGACTGCTCAATGCGTTCTACTTCAAAGTTATGCCATGAGTTGCGTTTTATCTCACGTGAGACGGTGATTTATGAACCGGAAACGTAATCTGAAGCGTAATTTTTTAACTAAGTTGAATTTCGACTACAATCTGAAACATCTTCATGGTTTTATCTATGTCAAATGGCATGTATCAGAAACGGGGCGATCCATTACCGCAATAATTTTTTGACTTTTGATTAGTATACCTGCCCCCTAGCCAACATGACACTCGAAGTACGATAACGCTACGTGAAACGACTAGAGCACTACAATTTGTTCATGTGACCACGTGACATATCGATATGAAACATCATTTCAATACATTGTTAAGCGTTCTATTGGCGTCGGCGTACTTAGAATGTCATCTTGTCTACAGGTTGGAGTAATTTGCACAAACAAAGTCAGTCACAAAACGAATGTAAAATATGAAAATAAATATGAATATGAATAAATATTGAAAGTATTTATCAATCAAATCATCTATGATATAATTCTTATATATGGCGCCTAATTACGTTGGCCTAGAAAATATATTCTATTGGTCTGATGCTTGGATTTTGGCATGAACCCTGGACAAGCACCACTTAGTTTCTATTTACAAAAAGAAACTTGGGACTTTCTTGTATTTTCAGTCCTTTTATTATGCTTTAAGTATCGTGAGAGATATCTCGGGAGCAATACTGGGGTTTGTGTAGCCTGCCGATTCTCAGTAGAGACGCGTGGTGGGTCTATGCTGTGAGGAGGTGCCGAGAAGTGGTACTTTACAGGCTGCTACTTTCCTTTAATTTTTACTTTTTACAGCTATCTATTATTAACAAAAACCACAACCAATAAATTAAGAAGAAGAAAAGATAGGATGTACTGCAGTGTTTCGAGAATTATATTGATTTGAAATGAAATATATTTGTGATGCTATTATACGCATCTGGCTCCCCTAGTCATGATGGCATTCTAAGTGCGATAACGCTACGCCGAACGACTAGAAAAATACAATTTATTGATGTGATCAGGTGACATATCGATACGCTACGTCATTCTTTAAGCGTTCTACTGGCATTAGCGTACTTAGAATGTCATCTTGTCTATATGCCTTACATAAATTATATATAATTAAATAGTTTCAAATTAAACTATCGTAAATATGTTCTAAAATAGATATGCATGTCAATAAAATACTACATTCCATTAAATTACGAGTATGACAAAGAATTTCCTATATTAGGTATATTAAAACATATTTATTTATGATACAAATGGAATGAAATCAAATTGTCATAGAAGTGTTTTTAAATGAGTTATATCATGCGAATAAATGTTTCTGTTATTCGTATAAATCTATATTTTATCTCCGATGAAAAGAGAAACTACATCGCCTGGGATTATTATTTCAATCACATGTCAGCTTAATATTAAGTCATTAATCAGTTGTCATTTATAGGATAATGTTTTATATGTTTGAACACGAGTGCATACCTAATGGAAAGTGATGATGCAAGTTAAGGTGGAACGCGATTGCCTTACAAGAATGCTTGTTTACTAGCACTATAAATTATTGCAATATGAAATGTGCTTATTAGGAAAACGTTGGTATAAGGTTGTAAACAGTATTGTTGCTAAAATATTTCGGCTATATACTATAGCTCAAAAGTATGCCCAAATACAATTCTCTCTATTAACAAACCATTCACCTCAAGTGAAAATTAAATTAAAAAAAATTAAAAGTGTAGAAATTCAGACGTCAGAAGTGAAACTTCTTTGGCAATCTAATTTTTAAGTCTTGTTTATATTTATACAAATATAAAACTTTAGATTTCCAAGACTTAGAGGGAGGGAATAGGAAGATATGTCAGGAATTTAATTCCTTTAATTGTCATTAAAATATTAAAAGCGTCTAAAATTAATATAAATAATTTATTGACATCGCAAATGACGAATTATAAATAAAAATGCCACGTGATTTTTGTCAACATTAGAAATTATTATTAAAATGTTGTATGTCAATTTCAAATTTAGAAATTAATTAAATGTTTTATTTTATTATATTTATGCATCTTTTAAACTTACAAATAAAAATTAAAACTAGTACACAAAAGACACCTTATCCTTTAAAAGAGATCTCTTCCAGGAACCTTAAAAGTGGGAGAAATTAATAGACAAGTGGTATAGGTGCGATATCTTCGAACTACATAATAATGCTTTATATAATTACATATACTTAAACATAAATTTACATATATAAATAATAAATTGATGTATATATAAACAGATACAAAATAGATACAATAAATAATAGATATAGTAATGTATAAATATGCACTAAAATGAAAAATAGTATGTTTAATTATTAAATGACGAGTGGCAAATTAAAATGCCACATGTTATTCGTAAATATTAAAACAAACGAATTAGCATAAACGCTGCACATCTTCGTGACGCTAATCACGCGTTTCATGCGTAAAAATTTTACCCTAATGCGCCCAAATAAGTTTCACTTAAATAAGTAAATATATACACACCAAATATTGTAGTAAGTAGTAACAATAATACATTCAAACATTAAGAAGCACGTAATAAAGTATTTTTTAAATAAATATTATAAAACTGTCGGCACTGGCACGTAGAACACAGGTTTCAACTAGTTCAGCTACAGAGCTTACATAACATAGATACACTAGGCTAATTTTAAAATGTATTGTTTCAAAAACTGTATATATTGGTAAATAAATAAATAATTATTATTTTAAATAAAAATTCAATATTATTCTTCGTCTTTTACAGTTGTGGTGGACGTTGATGATCGGCCGGTCTGTGTAGAAATCTGTGATACTGCGGGTCAGGTAAGCAATGAGTATACAAACATACATATATACATAGCATCACCCCTCATTCTCATAAGGGTAGGCAGAAACCACGTCCTTCCACTTGCGACGATCCTTGCATGTTTCCTTCGGATCTTTCATTCTTATTAACCCATTCATAAAAGTTCGTGGGTTTAAAGTGCTCTTGATTTTGTCCTTATTTAAAATTTCCTGGATGTGGTCCAGGAACGTTTGCCTAGGTCTTCCCCTTCCAACTTTTCCATTCTGAACTCATAAATTCTTTTTGTCAGTCTTCTTTCATTCAGTCTCTCTACGTGCCCAAACCATCTAAGCATACCTTTCTCAATTTTAGCAACTACGTCTTCTTTTATACCACAACATTCTCTTATCACATTATTTCCTATTTTGTCACTCAGTTTCAATCCACTCATACATACATATCATCACGCCTCATTCCCATAGGGGTAGGCAGAGACCACGTCCTTCCACTTGCAACGATCCTTGCATACCTCCTTCGTTTTTTTCATTCTCATTAATAAACCTTTTGCAGAAGTTCGTTGGTTTAGAGTACTTTTGACTTGGCCATTATTTTAAATTTCATGGATTTGGTGCAGGAACCTTTGCTTTGGTCTTCCCCTTCCAACTTTCCCATTCACTCTCGACTGATAAATTCTTTTTGTCAGTCTTCTTTCATTCAGTCTCTCTACGTGCGCAAACCATCTAAGCATCACATACAATCTGTAATACAGTGCATATGCTATAATTTGTTATTGTCAGGTTTTGTTATATAAAGATTGGACAACGAATCGTTTTATCGATACAAAATGATCGTTTTTTCAATATAGCCTATTATTCTACTAGTATTATACGCTAATATTCGATGGACAGAGATAGAGGAATGACGAAAAATCCAAAGAATACTTTATAAAAGCGAAGTCATTCGTGTGAACAGCGTATTTTTAAGTAGCATGTAATTAAAGTTCATTGCGTCTATTAAAATTTTTAATACTATACCTAATTGCCTTATGGTGTGACAAAAGCATTTAACGTTATGCGTAAAAAAATTACCTCAAAAACCGAGAGTAATCAGTACAACATTTTTATTGTGTAGAACGGGCAAATGGACAGACAGATCATCTGATAAGGCAAGGCATTTTAAGACACTCTTCATTATTGAATGTTTGCCCAAGAAAATTTTGGGGGAATGAAACAAATGATAATTGGAAGGAGCAATATCAGGAGAGTTCGTAGGTTGAGAAAATATTTCCCATCCCAACTAAAGGGATTTTTCTATATTGTATTTTGCGATATTTGTCCTTTTTAAGCTGGGAAATGTTTTTACGCACTGTGTGTGGGACTTACTGGCTGTGCCAGAATATACCCTGAAACCCAGCGGCACTTCCTAACCTGTGATAACGTTGCCAGAGGTCCGCTTGCACATTCTCTGCGACCGGTAAAGTAGCTCACGGGATCAAATTGGAGCAAAAAGGCGTTCGTAACGACGACTCCTTCCTCCAGGCCTCGTCCTTCAGAGAAGAGGGGCATCTGGTGTTCTTTCTTTTTCTGTATTGCCTCCTTCAACGAAGTGATAGCCTCGCAGAAGGAAGCAAAAAGTGGCCTTGCGTGGTAAATAATCACGACCCTCCCATTAATAAGCGCAGGGTCATTTTCCCCTAAAACTTGGGACAGTCTTTCTAATTGTGCACAATAAAACTCTTGTATGACCATTGAAGTCGACATTTTCCATCACAAGTCACAGTTTGCGCGAACGATTTTGACGTAAACTTTGTTTTAATATTGTTAGCTTTACCATCACCTGTTCCAGGTCTAAAGAAAGTTGAATCTCAGGATATCTCAACATGGGCTCGAAAAATCACCTCTCTTTTGTCATTTGGTCTATCATCTTTTATAAAATTTTAAAAATTTATGTTAATATTATTTATTAAAAGATTTTATATATCTATCTGTATATAGAAAAGTCAATTGCTGTTCGACGACTGGACTGATTTGGCTAATTTTGGTTATGAATAATTTGTGCAAGTTCACCACAAGTTTAAAAGATAATAAAAACAACAATTTCCCTTCCCTTAGTAATTATTTCTACCTGTCTAACATTTGGTGTTCGTCCCGTCATTTAAAGAAAACAATTAAATTTTAAAGTCATTCAGAAATTAAATTCAATTTAAAAGAAAACTTTTGTATTTTTTATTTGTTTCTGACATTTGACATTGACAAACAACATTTTCTGAACGCAACCATAATATTTTACGGACTTTGGCGGGAATCTGGACGTAAAGGTCGCGATTTTTGATTACAAATTATTTTTGTTTTGAACACATTGTTAACTAAAGTTCAAACATTCTGCAATTATCATTCAGCTTTTTTATTTATTTATTCTGACGTGGTACGAAGTTTTTCGGCTAATAAGAAGTAATACGTTAGGCTTAAACTTTCTTAACCTATCAAAAGCTCTTTGAGCATATGTCATTTAGCAGGTAAGCATTGCCACCACCTGCTTCCTACATCTGCTATAAAGGAAGGCATACTGCGTTCACATGGCAAAAGAGCACGTGTACTGCATTGTTCGTGTTTGATTCAACTATGAATCCCCATTTTTTTTGGCTTGCTATAACAAACATCACGTTTCCCACAGTTTCTCTACCTGCACTTGTATGCAACAACTAATGTAAATACAAATAAAAACCTTGACAGGCAATAATACCTTCGATTTTTTACTATCGTGAATTATGCATTTAATACGCCAAGGAAAAACTTAAATTACGCGACTTTTCAATATTCACCAAGACAAGCTGTTCTTTTATGTATGTCATAATTACATACGAGGTGTGTTCAAAAAGTATCGCGAATTTTGTGTTTTTTCAAAAATTATTTATTTATTCATGAATATCTATTTTGTCCCCTTCAAAGTAATCCCCATGAGATATTATACACTTGTGCCAACGGTTTTTCCAATCTTCGAAGCACTTCAAAAAATCATTTTTTTTTATCTTGTTCAGCTCCTCCTTCGATGCCGTCTTTATCTCGTCAAGAGAAGAGTAACGTCGTCCTTTCATGGGCCTCTTCAGTTTAGGGAACAAGAAAAAGTCACAGGGGGCCAGATCTGGGGAATACGGTGGCTGCGGCATCATTAGTGTGTTGTTTTTGGCCAAAAAGTCGCGCACAAGCAACGATGTGTGAGCAGGGGCGTTATCGTGGTGCAAAAGCCAATTTTTGTTCTTCCACAAATCCGGGCGTTTCTGGCGGATTGCTTCGCGCAAATTGCGCATAACTTGCAGGTAATATTCCTTATTGACCGTTCTTCCCTGTGGCAAGAACTCATGATGCACCACGCCCCTGCAATCAAAGAAAACTGTCAGCAAAACTTTCACATTCGATCGAACTTGGCGCGCTTTTTTCGGTCTTGGTTCGTGCGGCAGCTTCCATTGAGATGATTGAGCTTTGGTTTCCACGTCATAACCATAAACCCACGATTCGTCACCAGTTATGACCCTCTGGAGCAAATTTGGGTCGTCGCGGACAGAGTTTAACATCTCATTAGCAATGTTCATGCGATGCTGTTTTTGGTCACAATTGAGCAATTTTGGTACGAATTTCGCGGCGACCCGTCTCATGCCCAAATCATTGATAAAAATCGAATGGCACGAGCCAATCGATATGTTTAGGTCCTCAGCAACTTCTCTAACGGTGATTCGACGATTGGCCAATACCATTTTCTCCACTTCATTAATTTTTTCGTCTGTTGTTGAAGTGCTCGGGCGTCCGGCACGCTCTTCGTCGTTCACATCTTCTCGGCCTTCTGAGAACATTTTGTACCACCGATAAACGTTGCTTCGGTCCAAGGTAGCTTCTCCGTATGCCACAGTCAACATTCGGAATGCATCCGCGCACTTAATTTCGTTTTTCACACAAAATTTGATACAGGTTCTTTGATCCATTTTTTTTGAATAGGTAAAAATCGAAGACGATCCAAAACACGTGCAAGCAAAGCAGCTGTCGACATTTAAATGAACATTCAAAATGGCCGAGCTTGTCGTCATAAGTGAGAGACATGAGTACCAACATAAAAATTCGAAATTCAAATATACGTAACCCGCGAAAATTCAAAATTCGCGATACTTTTTGAACACACCTCGTACATCTTTTTATAATGCAATCACATTTAAAAGTTAAAATTCTTAATTGGTAAATATTGTAATGAGGGTCAAAAAACCTTTACCACTATCATCTCCTGAGATTGAAAAACAGGAATTGAAATTTTCCATTGATATTGTAACTAGCTGAACCCGCTACTTCGTCTGCGTGGAATGCTTTTTTGGGTAGCAATTTCATTAATTTTGGCAAATTGTTTTACAAATAAGAAACACGACCTCTACTCAGCAAAAGGAATATTTCTAACAAATTTCAAGTCTCTTATACCTTATAGTTTCAGAGATATCGTGACGAGTCAAACCCCCCTTAACACCCCCGCAATCCCTGAATTTCGCAAAATCCGTCCTGTACCCGGCAACTGTTCCAATTTAATATCCAACATTCCAATTTATTCCAATATCCAAATTTCAAGTCTCTACGACTTTGGGGAGCATTATAGGTGCGATAACAGGATGTGGGCAGGAGTATCCTATTTCTGCGAGACCGTAGTCTAGCTTAAGGAAGCCCGTGAGCGAAAGAGGGAGAATGCAGCGGATGCTCCTTCTCACCGCCGTAGGTGACAGGGTATTAGACGGCGCGTGTTTGCGCGCCTCCTCCTGAACACCTGGTGCCTCACTTATGGTTGAAGAGAGTTTCAGTGGGTATTGCGAAGCTCTCCTCCCTCGCCGAGTCCCACACTCCTGACCTTGAGTTAGGGTTTGTGCATAAAAGTATTTCTCAGCGGAAAAAAACGCCTTATGGTTCCAGAGTATATCGTGATAAGTCAATAGACACCTGGAGATCTCTTACATAAATATGGATAAGACAAAACTATAGCTAATTCTTAAGGATATTTCTACAAACTGGATCGTGTTTTGTTAGTTAAATACAATCAAATCATGTATATATTATAATTGTATGTTCGTGAAGAGTTAACTTATAAGACTTTGAAACAATCCCACTGATGTATTTGTTCATCAAAAAGGCAACCATGCTAAGATAGTTTTTGGACTACTGAACTCATTCATTACGAGATATTTATACTGTGATTTACTTGAAATTTAGCAGAATGTCTCTCTTTGCAATGTAGATTGTTACTAAGCACGGATTTTCCGACAATCCTAAGAATAAATATATATATAATTTCATGTGTGTGGGCAAATTCTGTGGGATAATATTTCACGCGTATTCTTATCTCTATTTGAAATTGACAATGCAAAGTCCAATATCTAATCTAAGATGAAACAATAACTTACACCCAATTCATTACTAACGAGACCCTTGACTCGTAATCATTTGAAACGACCTTTTCACGTAATCAGATGTGAGATAGCGTTATCTAAGAAATGTGAAGTTGTTTCATCTATTTGTACGTCTAATTCCTTTTGTGATAAAAAGTAAGCTGAGGAAAAAGACGATTTCTAAGATCGTGTAAAGCGTGTGGTCCTCATTCCGACATGAAACGCATTTAAAGTAATTACTAACACGAGAAAGGAACGACCTGGTTTAATTCAGTAATCAACGTATGAGTCAGCAGGGAGTTTAAATATTATGAACGAATCTTTAAAGCCAGATTGTCATTAAAACGTTTAAATAGTTTCTAGTGTAAGTTTACAAAACATAAACATGTGAAATATTCAATTATAAAATTCGAAAATAAAGCTCCAAATTTTATGTAAAAGTACCTTTTTCGTAATACCTGTGTTGAAAATCGGACTTTCGGCCCTATTTTGAGTGGCGAAAGTGGCACGTTTCCTTTCGGTTAAATAAAGGCGCAATTTAGTGTGCAGGCTTTAAATTTACGACGCATGCGCGCTTCTTTTAATTCAGTATCTAACTTTTTTTAAGAAACTATCAATCTAGGTCTGGTTAAAAATTTGTATACGCACCAAGGGACGAAAGTTTGACATGGCCACGCGGTCGGCAATATTATGCTTTCGGCCCTAATTACGTAATATACTATTACTCTGAAGAAAACAAAATGTCAAAGACAGTTCCAGCTATTATATAGTTGTTTACGAATATTATATGCTAACTTAAAAATAGTTAAATCTATAATATAAAAATGAATCGCAAAATATGTTGGTAAGCAAGTAAGGTTTTATATGTTTGTTGAAGTCGAAGGATGGTTTTTAACGAGAAAAGTTCAGATATTTGCAGGGGAAAACCCTAAAAACAGCCCTTTTCTGTATCCCATACAAACGTTTTCTAACTAAAACTTAGAGTAAATTTGACCTTTATTGCTATTCAATAAAGTTCATAATAAATTACAAGTACTCACTGTTGTCTAAGCAATGTAGGTGTGTTCTTAACGTCAAAGAGACAATTTGGACTTTATTACCGCTGCACAAAATTCAAAATCAATTGAATAGTCACAACCCGACCAAATTGAATAGTCACAAAAATGTAAGAGCTATAGATATTTAGTGCTGCTGTTAATTTCATTTCGAAAATCATTCGTACAACTGAAATCTGCCAAATTCCAAATCTTTTCCAATCTAAACAGAACGAAGTCTGTCGGGTCTGCTAGTAATAAATATATACGTGTAATAACGTTACTGTTATTTACATATCAATCATTATGTTACGAGACAATAATTCCATCATAGATATTGATTAATGTACGAATAATTGATATTGTGCAATGGTTACGAATTACGAGTCGTTAGAGATTCCTTTACTTTCACATATGACCTATAAACTTATTGTCATAGCAATTAGCACTTGCTAACTAAACGGTGGCATATTGAAGTAAAACTTTGTGTACGCTTTTTATTGAAGTGAAACTTCTTTAGGCGTATCGTCGTCGTCGTCNCGGATCTCCTCATTTCTGATTCGATCACGTATAGAAACTCCGAGCATAGCCCTCTCCATCGCACGCTGAGTGACTCTGAGCTTCCGCATGAGGCCCATAGTCAGCGACCATGTCTCAGAACCGTAGGTCATCATTTAGGCGTATGAGGGTAAAATTTTTACGGAAACCTTACGAAGATGTGCAGCTTTTTTTATGCTAAATCGTGGTAGGTTACGCTCTCTTTATTCCTTCACTCTCATAGTCCGATGTGACGGCAATCCGACACGAACAGAGACAGATCAGGCTCAAGACCTATGGCTTAACGTTCTCTATATGAACAAGCTAACCACTACATCAAATTGCTTGTAAAAGCCCTGGCTTTGATTCTTGGCAGGTAAAATTTAGGAACAGATATCACTCTATTAATAAAAACGTTTCACTAAGCAAAAACAATTTCATTTCGATAGAATGCAGTATATAAACTATGAAAGATAAATTACCTTTTACCAGGCTATCGTGATTCCACCTTAGACTGCATTATCACTTACCAGTTACCACTAAGTGAGGTTACAGTCCTGTCAGCAAAAAAAGTGCGTGCGTTTAAAGTACGCATGTCAGAAGTGAAACTTCTAGCAGCAATGTAGTAGAGCAGCGTGGTGGGTCTATGCTCTTTCTGCTATTATTGAGGAGCAGTGATATATTAATAACCTGCTACTTACTTTACTTTACAATTGCGCCAATGAGTCCTTCAAATTAATAATATATTTAGTAACTTATATTCTCTAGTATCTTCGCGTAACTTTTTTAATTTCCTAGGGGAGTAAGTGAAGCGAAATTGTTTTTAAAAAATTTGGATTTGTTATTCAAAACTTTGTACGCATAGTCAAGGGTAGGATAGGGTTTTTTTTTATTTTTAATAAGCAAACCAACAGGCACATGGTAAATAACAAAGTTTACGTCTTCAGGTGATTCATTCATTTTATTCACATTATACCTGAATGATTTTTATATAATAGGTATCAATAACAAAATTCATACCTGAACTGGAAATCTTTTTAATCAGCAATGAAGTTATAAAATAGGTTGTTATTAGTTCTTCTTACAACAAGCCTCGTGACTTAAGTATTTTTTTAATATCATCGTCAGTCGTACGTTCAAAATGATTCAACCTTTCTCTTTTTGAAGTGAAACTTCTTTAGGCGCATGGGGGTAATATTTAGTTTATGGATGAAACGCGTCATTAGCATCACGAAGATGTGCAGCGTTTTTAATGCTAATTTGTTTGAAGGTTAGGTAGTTTAATATTTACAAATAACTTGTGGTATTTGAATTTGGCACTCGTCATTTAATAATTTAATATACTGTTTTTCATTAAATAGAAAATAAAAATATTTCATAATTTCACTTTTCTAATCTCCATCCATTTGCCTGTGATGGAGCGTTTTAATTACTTTTATTTACGTTAATGTTAAGTTTTTATGTATATGTATAATATATATTTTTTGAGAAATTATGTCATAACGTTACTACTCTTACATAAAATTTATTTATTAATTTCTAATGTTGACATAAAACACGTGGCATTTTCATTTTCCCGGAAACCTAAAGTTTGCTTTGTATAAATATAACAACACTTAAAAATTAGATTTCCAAAGAAGTGTCATTTCTAACATGTGTCATTTGTATGCACGCACTTTTATTTTATTTTCTCACTGGGAATTGCATTTGTATACCCTGACTGTTAGAGACTGTGGGACTCAGCGAGAAAGGAGACAAAGCCATATCCACTAAAACCCGGAGGAACCCTCTTTATCCGTTATTAGGAAATCCGTGCATCCTCTCTGGTGTCCCGAATGAGTCCGATTAAGAGTTTACGAAGGCGGGAAGATCTGTGCAAACATACGCTACTTTGTATCTTGCCCTTGACGCTGACGATTCAACACCTGCTTGACTAAAAAATTTTTATTTGATTTGTTTTATAAAAAAATAACTGATTGGTATTTTAAGTCAAAAAAAAGTAAGTAGTAGCCGATTAACGTCCCACTGCTGGGCACAGGTCTCCTCACTCAATGGAGGGTTGTAAGAGCATAGATCCACTACCCTGCTTCACTGCGGGTTGTCAGGCATAGTACACAAGTGCATTCTCTATTCATTCACTTTCACAGGCCAATGTGACGGAAATCCGACATGGCCGGAGAGAGATTAGGCGCAAGACCGACGGCTTAACGTGCTCTCCGAGGCACGGGAGTGGATAACACTGCCAACTTCCCAACTTCGGGCAAATATTGCGAAAATGTGTAATAGAAAACTCGATATTGATTTTTAAATTGACCCGGGACTCGAATCTCATGACTATGGCCGATACTAAGCACTAGACCAATGAGGCATGCACTAGGTATTATACTGAATATCATATTTTTGTGTTTTTTTTTCAGGATTCAATGTCTGAACTCCGAGCCCTTTGCTACCCTGGTACCGATGTACTCATGCTGTGTTTCTCTGTGGTACGTCCAGAGACATTTCGATCTGTCGCCGAACGATGGACGCGTGCTGTCGCCGGTGTGAGCGCACCTTTAATCCTTGTGGGGACACAGAGCGACTTGGCGTTTGATGGACGTGTAATACAAGCTTTAAGAGTAAGTATTTTTTAAATAATTGATTTACTTCTTTTTTCTACCAAGACTTATAGGATAAGCATGGAATAACTACATAACGTATCCGTTTTTTGCTACTTTACTGATACAATAACAAGTACCCAAAATAACTTTAATCCAAAACGAGGGTTAGTACATTACTGTCAACATTTTGACATTGGAATGAGCGAGTATTATACATTTTTCGTAAGAAGTCGAATCCTGGGAAGACACCACTAAGTTCTCTTTCTAAAACTGATTTGGACAGATGTATTGTTGTTTAAAACTAAATCTTTTCCGTGATGAGAAACATCGTGTAAGAATATCCATTTTTTGGAAGCTGGGAAATGTATTTACTCTCCTTGGCTATAAGTTATACCTTCAACCAGGAGTGTAGGACTCGCTGGAATACAAAATATCGAATAAATCTCAGCGTTATCCCGATCTGAGGACCAGAGATTTTATGATGAGATTTTGCTCTGGAACTCGACATCAGCTATTACAACCAATAAAAGCAATAGAAGACGCGCAAAAAAGTATATCTTCTAATTTCGATCAGAAATGGCCTCTGCTACGGCTTTCCGCTTCATCCTGATCTTCTATCAATCAAACCATCTCTCCTATCAATGAGGAAGCCATTAACCAACAGCGGGAGGCAAAGAGACTGCAGTTTACCTTAAATTACCTTATTAATAGTATAAAGACGAAAGAAAACCTGTCTTTTTTCTGACGTTTTAAAATTAAACGTTGTCCTAATATAACGGTACATAACGGTTACAATATTTTAAATTTAAAATAAATTACAATTGAATAAATATTTCTTTGGAAATTAAAGTAAAAACATCTTTCCGCAGTCACATAAAACATGTTCTTATCTGGTGAATCTGATACACATTGTACCCGTTGGATTTATGATGGTTTGACAATGCGGGTGGACATTTTTTTCAATATGAATTTATTACTGTCGAAAAATGCCGATAATTCTTACATAGCTTTTTGCTGTACCACTTTTGCCATATTTTAACATGCTTGCATTATAACGGAAACTTCTATTCATTTATATGTATAAAAATGAATTTTTGTTCGTTAGTCTCGCTAAAACTCGAGAACGGTTGGACTGATTTGGCTAATTTTGGTTTTGAATTATTTGTGGAAGTCTAGGGAGGGTTTAAAGGGTGAGTAAATATGGAAAAAATGTTTGGAATGCGTCTTGTTTGTAGGTCCATAAAAATATTGACTCTTTTATGAAAAAACGTGATCTACATCTCATACAACTTAAGAAATAAAATTGTTGTAAATTCTAAATCGACAATTCATTTAAGGGTAACTGTATACGTTTCTATGACAAACTCTCAGAAGAAGTCATAAAGATGTCACGAAATAAAATTAAGTCTTATTAAAAGTAAGCTAATTTAGAAATCATTTTATAATTTGAAGTACCACTTAAAAAGGTCATCATTATATATATATATATATATATATATATATATATATAAAAATAATCATCATGACAAAATACCGTATACCAGACTGAGTTCGTTGTGGACTCTTCTCAAATCAGCACCCTCGTAATTTTAGATTGTAAATGATATATGAAAAACGATATTTGACGACTGAAAAGGCCTACTTGAGTAAAGATATTTTGAATTTGAATAAAAACAATAACTTCTCTTTCCTTTAGAAACTATTTCTAACTATCAAGCATTTGATGTTCGTCCCGACGTTTAGAAATTAATGAAATTTAAATTAATATATTTTTTAAATTTGTTTTTGACATTGACAACCAACATTTTCTGATCGCAACTATAATATTCTATAGACTTTGGTGGGAATCTGGACGTAAAGGTCTCGATCAGGGTCTAAAATCTCTCTCCTTTAATGTATCCTATTAACTTAAATTTAGTTTTCGCAAATATAATAAATATTAATTTATTTTTCAGTCACGTGGTGAACACGCAGTCACTGAAGCAGAAGCACGGGCCTTGGCTGCAAAAATTAACGCGGTCTATGTTGAAACCTCCGCGAAAACAAGGAAACAGCTGAAGGACGCTTTCGACGCCGCCATCTTGGCAGGGTTGCCAGTAATACAAACCAAACGACCCTTATGGAAGAAATTATTATGTGTAAATTAGCGTTAATATACTTAATTAAATATTTGCAAAGATGGATTTTGTATATTCTTTTGTTTAATTCAGTAGGTATTGTTGTAAATCTTGCTCTATCAAAGTAATTATAAATTGTCAGTTGTATCGCGGAATCATTAGAAAATGTAGGGTTACTTGCTATCTATGAAATACGTATAATAACGTTAAAACTAAGAATAGGAATTATTTTGGAAAATATTCTACACCCTGTCGATGTCAAATTTTTAGAAATTAATATTTAATATAAAATGTTTTGGCTTATTTCGTTACTTCATATTTCCGTTGCTTTGGGGTTATATATGGATATTTTTATATCTATATTAATCTGTATTAGTATGTTTAAAATGTGTTTTCTTTTATATTGTAAACATTTCTTGCTCACCATCAATTTGAAGTGACATTTTTGTATATTAAGTTTTCCTATTCTTATTTTGAACGCGTTATAATTACATGAGTTGACATATAAGCAATAATTCAATATAGTGCACTAAAATGATCGTAAAATCAATTGTATACCAATACAGGCACATGTTAACTACCTCGTGTTACATCGAAGATATAAATTGTGTAAATTAAATTGCTTAAAAATATTTCATTCAGAAGCCTGAATTCATATTTAATTAACAATAAACTAATAAGTTTGTAATCACATAGCTATAGTTGTTGCAGTGGAGTTTTACTTGATTGATTTTTCTTGAAAGTATTTGAATTTTATAAAGTTTATCAAAAAAAATATTGTAAATTATTTTTAAAATTTTTGGTGTTGAGCATAATTGATAGGAAAAACAACTCTTGTTGATCATAACTGCTGTATATATTTTCGTTCACAACAATAACTTATTTCCTCGAATTAATACATGATAACCCTTTACATCAGTTTTTCCCAACGTGGGGCCCACACCTCACATGGCGGCAATTCAAAATCGAGGGCAGGGCGGCACTAAATATAGAAAAAATATTTTAAATTCATTTTCAGTTTTTCATTGTATTTTTTTAATTGTTACTTACAATGTTTTGATAACAATTTCATAGTGATTTCTTCCTAAAACTTATCATTTATATTTTTTAAAAGAATAAATCAATTTATAGAGGTTAAAAACTTTGTATGGGGGCATAAAATTTTTTGTTAAGACATGGCCTAAAGAAGGTTGGAAACGTAGTTTAGATACAATAACAACCGATCTGACAAAATCACCAACCACAAAGTAATCCACCTTTCTTTTTCCCACAGAGTACTTGTATTTTAAAAATCATGACACAAACATGTACTATGTGTGGTTTATGTGCCTTAATTGTTTTGTTGGTATACTAATTTTTGTCTATAATAGAGCAAAATTATAGATAAAATTAGAAATTAAATATTAGACATAAATAAAATTTCACGTCATTTAATTTTTTTAATGGAATAATATAATTAAAACCTAAAGTCATATTTACAATATTATTCATAAGAATGTGATTACGTAAGTTAAATTATGATGTGCCTTTTTATTCAAGCTTTTATTTCATTAAAACGTCGTTGTCGTTATTTTGAGATTGTCTTTGAGGCTACATGTTATATATATTGCAGTATAATATTGTATCATTGATGAAATTGTAAATAAATTTAGACTATAATAATGACATAAAGCATTATAATTAAATGTATTTTTCATTGTTAAATAATGTGATGTAAATAATAAACAGGAATGCGTATGTTAATGTTGTTTTATACTCAACACGAACTGATAATTATATTTTATTACCATTTCATTTTGATTTTATTTCACAATCCCCAAATAAAAATAAAAATATAGATTAGTTTACTATATGCTCAGAAGTTTGCCCTCGAGAAATTTATAAAATCTTGTTTGATTAAAAAAAATCGTCAACGATTTAGTACGTTTAATTTGTGTATAGACGTCGGAGACGACGATCTCCGACGTCTATGGTAATCGCTATTACGATAGAATCAGGTTTATTAAAGATTCGTTATCTACACACCCTATTACATCATTAAGATTTTTTTTATGATCGGGTGATGTACACTTCTGGACGATCAATAACGCGAAAATTTATTACCAAATCTCAAAAGTCAACCTTTTAGAGTAAGCGTCTATTACCGCATATATTCCATATAATTTTGCCGCTTACCTTATATAACGCCTAAAAAATCGAATAAGCAGGTTATTATCTATATAATATATAATATGTCTACCGTAATATTAAAGTCAGTTATACTATCGAAAACTACCTATATAATGCCATTTTACGAATAGAAACTAAATTAATGTTTACCATGGAACAATAACTATAGCAACACCGATTTATGATTACAGTCGAACACTATCGTAACGTTAGTTTGCATTAATTTTCTCCATGGATTATTTCAGTAATGGCTATTTTCACAATTTTCTTACTGATAAAGAAAGTTTATAATAAAAATTTAGTAAAAGTCTAGTGCAAAAAAATATTCCCTATTTTTGATAAAAGAATCTTCTTTTTAGTCTTCATAGTTTTCAAAATATTCCGATTTAATTTGCTCCTGTAAAATTGCTATTTTCCTATTATGATTTTGTTCGTCGGGGACGGCGGTATGTTACAAATGGTAAACAGCGCTTTTTATAGTAAATCTGCCACGGGTATTCTTTTACGTAAAACGTCAAAGTATGAATTTTCTCATAATAAAAAAAACATATTCAAGTACTCGGCTTTTAAATATTGTTTCTAGGTTTCTCCGTCTTCTCTGAAATTGTCGCGCCTCCATGGAGACCTAAATAATAGGGTCGTATAAGTGTAATCTTTAATAATTATTGATAAAAATATATTTTTTGTAAAACGGATAAGAAAATTATGAATCCTTCTCATATCTTTATTAAATTTAATTCTTAAAATTAATTATAGATACTTTTGTATCTGTGGCTTGAAAACTATTAACAAATAAAGATCACAGTTACGACATGACTATTCACTAGCGATAGTAGATTGTATTAGTGTTTTTATTTGTTAGTATATCTATCCTTCACTTCAAACCAGGAAAATTATTATAACTATTGTTTAGTATTTACTTAGAATTTTGTTTATAAAACTGTATTCTATAGTGATGTATAATAAGTGTTGATTTATCTTGTTGAGAAATAATTACAATTGCCACCAGATATGGTATAATATGTATATAATGAATTTTATTTTCAATTGAAATTAGTAGTTTCAATTGCTTTGGTATCCTTGGCAGAAATATTAAAAGTATAAACGTCAATTCTTAAGGGTCTGCACTCTGATCTGTTATCAATTTGTCAATGTCAAATATTTTTCGCGCGTGAATTTGTTAATATAAATATACTTATGCCAAAATTTTAAATAATAAATATAAATATAATTATAATTATATTTTAGAAACAGGATACAATTTATTTTTTCTTGGATTAAATTTTATTGAGTATTACTATAACCAGGTAATTACCAATAATGTCTGAAGAAGAACATTACACAGAACTAGATATATCGGACGTCGTCGAAGATACTGACCAATTTCTAGAAAGCAACTACCAATCTACAGAGCTTACTAACTCCGAGTATTCCAGTGTCCAAAATTCTGAACTAATTAATTCTGAAGAGCCAAGTTTAGTCGATAAAAAAATACAGGCTGTGAATAAACCAGAAGTTATAAGATCGACAAAATTACCATTGGCGAGGGTAAAAAACATTATGAAAATGGATCCAGATGTTAGTGTGGTGAATGCTGAAGCAGTCTTTTTAGTTACTAAAGCAACCGTGAGTTACTTCTTATCACTTAAAATGATTATTTATTTCGGATATAACGGTGTGAATAGGCAGTGCTGAATAAATTGTACCATTTATTCATGCAGTTGAACTAAGGTTAAATTTTCTTCACAAAAAGTGAATTATTAATGTTTGTATGTGGAAAGCATTGTGATATTTTCTCGCTGTGAATTAAAATCGCTTAATATTACTGTGTTATATTGAAAAGTTATTTTTTATGAAGTATCAATGAATTAGCAATATACAGTACGTAGCAAGCTGTATATAAAAAGCTGTTCCCTACCATATCATTATTATAGTTTCCAATGAACAAGGAATGTGTGAGTGAGTGAGTTTAGTGTACTGAAACCATTGTCTTTCTATTTAAACATGTTCAAGTTATTTGATTGGTGTAAAGTCTATAATGACTTCATTATGTTATAGTTTATCAGTATAAAGGTATGCTTAGATGGTTTGGGCATGTAGAGAGAATGAATATAAGGAGACTGACAAAAAGGATTTATGAGTCAAGAGTGAATGCGAAAGTTGGAAGGGGAAGACCGAGGCGAACGTTCCTGGACCAAATCCAGGACATTTTAAATAACGGCCAGGTCAAGAGTACTCTAAACCGACGAACTTGTTTGAAGGGTTTAATGGGAAGCGAAGGAGATATGCAAGGATCGTGGCAAGTGGAAGGATGTTGTCTCTGCCTACCCCTATGGGAATGAGGCGTGATGCTATGTATGTATGTATGTTTATCTCCCATATACAAATGAAATATATACATTCTTAGTAATAATTCTTTATATATATCATCAACTATTTTGTTTCAGGAGATGTTTTTAGAGACAATAGCAAAGGAGACATACATGTATACAACCCAACATAAAAGGAAAACTATAGCAAAGAAAGACCTGGATGTAGTTATAAATAAGGTAGACTGTTTATGCTTTTTAGAAGGTGCAATGGACTTTTAAGAGTTAGATTTTATGTAGATATTTTTCTATAGTTCTTTTAAGTTACTACTGCCAGCTTCATCCCAATAAGCCAAGTTATTTTTGCAATAAAAATTGGCATGCAACAGTTCTAGGTCAATTCTATATACAACAATGCATCAAAAATTCCACACTTTATTTATAGAAATGTAATAGGCGAACAAACAGACTCCACTTGTTTTTACATAGATGGTATATGTTGTACATTGTCAGTATATAACTTATTTTGTTTATGTTCCAAATTTATGACTTCAAGGACATTATCAATAATAAAAATATAAACTTATTAATTGTAAGAAAAAATGTAAATATGTCATAATTTGTACTTTGATTTATGTTTTATATAAGTTAATAAAATAATAAAATAATATTTACAATTTTATTACTACTCATATTTATGATACTTAAATATATATACTAGCTGTTCCTGATGGTGTAACCTCCTAGTTCACAATCCCTTGAATATATTGGGAAATCCGTTTTTACTTTATTAAATTTTCGACACCTGAAGACATGCAAAGGTTTTTTTAACAAAATTGGCCCAGTAGTTTAGGAGTGCATTGACCTAAACACTCACAAGGGAACATATATCCTACCTTAACATTTCTAAAATTTCATGCCCCACATTCATAATTTTTAAACATTTAAACTTGATTTGTTCTTTTGAGAAATATAAATGATGAGTTATAGGAAGAAATCAAAACACAGTGAGTATAAATTCAAAACATAATTGAAAAATTAAATTCAAATTCAAAATAATTTTAATATTGTTTTTTTTTTTATATTAATTAAATGCAATTAATAGATTTGGAGTGTGCATGGTTTTTGTTTTTTATTGACAAACCTATAGAGGGTATCAAGTGAATTAACTTGAATTTATCAAGTGTTACAAGAAAAGTAAATTGGTATTACCTATTTATTTTTCAGCTTAAAGATGTTGGTCATTCTCATACTTTGGTAGGTAGTCAACATGTCAGCCCCAATATTTAAATAGTCATGCATGAATACCTAGCTTTGTGATGTAGTATTTTAAAGATAATTATTAAATACTGTACTGTCTTTTATACTAGTGATATGTTTTTAAGCATCATGTTTCAATAGGTATATCATTTTTAAACACAATAACTCTGATTGATAAATGGGTTGATATACATACATAGCATTGCACCTCATTCCTTTAGAGGTAGGCAAAGACCACATACTTCCACTTGTTATGATCCTTGCACGTCTCCTTTGCTTCTTTCATTCTCATTAAACCTTTCATACAAGTTTGTCAGCTTAGAGTAAGTACTCTTGAACTGGTCCTTATTTAAAATGTCCTGGATTTGGTCCAGGAACTTTTTGCCTTGGCCTTCCCTTTCTAACATTCCCATTCACTCTTGTCTCATAAATCCTTTTTGTCAGTCTCCTTTTATTCATTCTCTCTATATTTCTAAACCATTTAAGCATACCTTTCTCAATTTTAGTCACTACATCTTCTTTTATACCACAACATTCTCTTATCACACTATTTCTTAAAATAATTAGCCTAAATTATTAAAAATTGCTACCCAAAACACTATTGCACGCAATGTGATGGGCACAGCTATTCATTTATATTATGATATTATAAATTAGGCGAATAAAAATTAGGTATCCCTGACGTATAAACGTTTACGTCCTATGGCATTCAATATGTAACGCCTGCCATTATTTTGCTAGTAAACTTTGCGAGGAACCAACATTCCTCCATGCACAGTCAGTCTAGCTCTTTGAGACACCATCTGGCTATTCATAAAGGTGTGCAGAGCACCATTTACTATATTCCCTGCATTAACTCTCTTTTCAATATCACTTTCTCAGGTTGATGTAATCATCAAAATTATAAAACTGTCTTTAATATGATAGTTGACTGTTTATAGTAAGGGCTGTTGGTATATATCACTTTATTTATGAGGGTTATATTCAAATATCTTAGAAAAAGTTTTATAGGTTAGTGCTTGACTGGAATCACATCTAAAGGTAAGGAGTGATTTACTTTTTATGCTTTTTACACAGCGTCCTGCCGGAACATAAATCTCCTACTTGGCAGTATGTCATTGCTGATAGTGTGGTAACTAACCATAACCGAAGCCTCCTATTAGTCCAGACTCACACATATTGGAAAATGTAATTTTAAGTGCAAACTGATTTTTTTTTATTATGGAATATATGATAAGGAATTCAAACAATTGATTAAATAATACTATAATTACAGGAACTATTTTAATTTTCACTAATTCTTAGAGATAACATTACAAATTATGACTAGTTAGTTAACAGCAGTTGTCCGCAGTGACTAACAGCATTGCACAGTGTCCCGAAATAGGTATGGTGCTCTTAGGTAGAGGGATCCTGGAAAGAATATAAATAGTTATTAATATGTCGGTATAACAAGTAGAATATATATTTTATTGAAAATCAAAATATTCTTTATTCAAGTACGTTCAAAAAGCACTTTTGAATTGGTAGTAGCCTTTTCGTTGATAACAAATTTACCACCGGTTCGGAAGGTTGATTCCGCGGAGAAGAAACCGGCAAGAAACTTTTCTTAAAATAGTTTTTGTAGAACCAAGTTCAATCATCTTTTTCGCTTAAATAATATTCAACGTTATAATTTGCCTTCTTTAATAGGATATTTTTAATTAAAATATTTTTCAAAACTAGATGCAAACCCAAAAGTTATTCGGGTATCTTATTGAAAATGTGTATGCTCAACCCGACAAATGATTGTTGAACCTTTTCACCCAAAAAATACAGCATTACAAGCTTGTTTTTATTTTTTGTGTTAAAATTGTTTGTTTCGCTCTTTTTACCGTATAAATGAATATTATTACGGATGTATACGATGTTATTGAATATATATTGCGACGGTACTATGAGTTATTATTATTCCAATTAAATTTTCTTACCTATGAGACCTGTGCCCAGTAGTGGGACATTAAAGCGTTAAGCTACTTTTCGTATATATATATAAATACTTTGTATTAAGGAATGTACTACGTTAGTATTGCAAGAGAGCGCCTGTCGTAAATCTGTTGTTGTACCTAATACTCGCAAAGTTTGCTTGCAAAATAATGACAGGCGTCACATATTGAATGCCATAGGATGTAACAGTTTATACGTCAGACATACCTACTTTTTATTCGCCTACTTTATATAAATGAATAGCTGTGCCCATCACATCGCAAAATTTATGTTAATTATTTTAAGAAATAGTGTGATAAGATAACGTTGGGGTATAAAAGAAGATGTAGTGACTAAAATTGAGAAAGGAATGCTTTGATGGTTTAGAGACATAGGAGAGAATGAATGAACGGAGACTGACAAAAAGGATTTATGAGTCAAGAGTGATTTCGAAAGTTGGAAGGAGAAGACCAAGGCGAACGTTCCTGGACCAAATCCAAGACATTTTAAATAAGGGCCAGGTCAAGAGTACTCTAAACCGACGAACTCGTATGAAAGGTTTAATGGGAATGAAAGAAGCGAAGGAGATATACAAGGATCGAAGCAACTGGAAGGACGTAGTCTCTGCTTAACCCTATGGGAATGAGGCGTGATGCTATGTATGTAATTATATTATAAATAAGACACGTACTGTTATTTTACACTCTTTGGTGTAAAACTTTTACAAACTCTAAAATTAGTTTTTATTTTATATTGAATCAACAACTTGAAAAATAAGTTTCAAGCTTCTAGCTTTAAAAATTACGATACTTCGATGTGTTAGCAAATTATAATTTAATCGGTTCACTAGTATTGACGTCAAAGCACGACAGCCAGTCAGAGTTACTTTCGCATCTTAGTAATTATTATTAATATGTATGAGAACTAAACCATAAATATACAGCACTTATTTAATTTATAAATTTAATTCATGTATTAGAGAAGGTCGGCTGTCATAAATCTGTTGTAATTCCTAATGCTCGCGTTTGCTATCAAATATTGGCAGGCCAAATGATTCATATTGGCAGGTCACATTGAACGCCAAATGCTGTCAACGATGATACCTATTTTTCTTCACGTATCTAAATAGTGCCTGCGATTTCTTCTACGTAAGATAATATTTGTGTTTCTGATGTACACGTACACACATGTAAATGAAAAACGATTACTCGACCCGAAATTTCTGGAACTATTCGCCCGATTAACGCCCCTATACACGTTTTGTCAGATGTAATTGAAATATTTAATATCAATGCAGTCATTGATTGACTTCATCGCGAAATCTCCATAACTATTAGTGGAAATTCAGCATTTACTGCTGTCGCTCACGGAACGGATCCTCAGGGTATCGGGAAGGTAAGGCGAAAACCTATTTCATGCTAAGAACATGAATTTACAAACAATGAATAGCATATTTACACATTTTTGAACTGTTTATTTTACCACCTGGTACGATTAGAATATCATTACTTATCATAGAAATAAATTCTTACCTCTTTCCAACCTCACAGTTCACTCCAGAAGCGACGACGGTAATTTTAGTGGGCAGTAACCTTAGGGATGATAGGTCTATAGTTTGCTCTTCTTCACCCAGGTTTATTACACCAAGGACCCCAGGCGCTCCCGGAAGTAATCTGTTCCGACAAATAAATGAAAGTGAATATTTTTTATTCAAGTAGGTTTTTACAGCACTATTGAAACAAAAATTCCAAATTCAAAAGTTCATTATTCAAGTACAACAGCTTTGAAATTTACTATTCAACTAAGTAGATTTTTACAGCAGTTTTGTATGAAAAAATTCAAAAGTTCATTATTCAACTCCGTTGTTGCAGCACTATATTAGACATTTCAAAATTCACTAATTCTAGTTCAAGTAGGTTTTGAATTTTTTTTTAATTTACTTCCCTTTGTATAATTAATCATAATAATAGATTAGAAGACTTAAATTTGCAGTTAATGTAGTCAATGGTTGAAAAGTTATGTTCGCATGTTATTATAAATGTACCATTGATGTGATTTGCGTTCTGCTGTGAAATGAACCTCAAGTTGATAAGATGATATTGTTATTTTTTTTAATTGGAAAGGTTTAGATTGAATGTCAGGTGACGACGTGCCTTTTATGACATTTGTAATTATTTTTGTGACAGTTCTTGTTCAGTTTTTGTTCTTGACTAAAACAAGTAATAAATAAAGACAGGGCAGATTAAATAATACAAATTATAATACAAGTACAATATATATGTAAAGAGTATCTATATAGAATTAAAATCAATAAAATATACCTGGTAATAACTAGAATAGATTCCGATAAAGCTCTGGTGTCCAAGTCTCCCAGCTGTACCGCTGGTGTCTTTCTTACTGATGCTACATCCTTGTAGAACTGGAAAAAAATTCAAAATACTTTTAAAATCATTATTTAAGTGTCAGAGGATATAGATAGTGACTGTTATCGTCCCACAGTTGGGCTTAGGCCACAAGAGAGAAAGTTTTACATCAACTAACTTCACATTTATGGATTTTAAATAACAGTAAGCTTCTATATTTAGAAGGTTAGAGGAACCTTCATCTTTCATCACTTTTATCTGTTGCTGAAAACTAATTTAAAATCCGTCGAATAATTCAACAATTTATGTAAAGATTTCCCTTTTTTCCCGCTGGGAAATGCTTTTCCGCACCTCTACCACGAGGGTAGGGAGTGTGGGATGCGATAGCTTAGCCAGGATGCCCACTGAAACCCAGCGACACCTCATCAACCTGAATTGAGGTGTCAGAGGCTCCCTTGTGCATTTGCTCTGACTCTTCCGGATGTAACCCATAAGGAGATGGAAAGAGGCGTTCAAAAAGACGTCTCCTGGCACCCGGCCTCCTTCTTCGAAGAGGCGGGGCATCTGCATTAATTTCCCTTTCTCTCTCCATTACCTACTTCAACGAGATGACAGCCTCGCAGAAAGAGGCAACCGCATTCCATCCTACCTCAATGTCAAGCATTGCGATTACTATACTTGGAAATAGATCCTCTTGTAAAAGATTCAATTACCTGGTAATGACTTGTCTCGTTACAATTCATTACAATCTGTGCGGCCAGATTTATGGTCTTGTAATTATCAGCAACAGGGAGCCAAGTCTTCCCAGTGGTGGTGGAGAAACCGGCGTTGCTGGAGTTATCCCAGTGGTAGGGGGTGCGTTCAGGGTCACGAGACTTCTTGTAGTAGTTAACGGGGTCGTCAGTGTTACACGCCTGGGGGTCCTTGGTGTCAGGCCAGTTGACATATCCGTCCGTCATACCAATTTCTTCACCCTGAAAAGCATATAACAATAACTTCATTTATAATCAATGTTAAGTTGGTCTGCTGCTTTAAGATGTAATTACAAAAATGTATTGAGTAAGCTGAGGCTTAAAGCAAAAACTTCACAGTTTTACGAAAATTACGTAGATAATTCCGTATTTATGACGTTCTCGAGGGCACCCTTGATTTAATCCAATACTCCTGCACATATATCAATATGAGTTTTTCCAAGCTGAGGATCGTTATCTCGCAGGAGATGCCTTTGAAGCAGTGTTCACGGTAGAGCTAGTCCTTTTAAGGGCTCACCCTCGAATACATAAATGGCGAAATTCCTTAAGAGATCGCCCCCCTCACCCGATGGCGTTGTAAAAGCCAGTACGGCTAAAAGCAAACGTCACTGAGTAATAAATACGTAGATAAGGCACTCCGGATGGGTTTAAGAAGGACATGACGTCAGCCCATCTGTCAATTCTTTTAAAATAAAGCCAATGTATAGAAATATACTATCCAAACTAATAAAGACATCGGTCGGGTGTATTAACCTACCACGCATATTTAGTTACAGGTGACAATAATCACCTCAACGACTTCACAATTAAATGTTCAACATGGTACCGATTATCAAAATAACAATGTTAAATCTTTTAA
The DNA here is from genome assembly GCA_015832385.1 of Elymnias hypermnestra. Lineage (NCBI taxonomy): Eukaryota > Metazoa > Arthropoda > Insecta > Lepidoptera > Nymphalidae > Elymnias > Elymnias hypermnestra. The sequence continues at coordinate 7,147,702 of JACTOM010000045.1, read as the reverse complement.
AGAATTATTAAATTAAAACAGGGTTTGGCAGGTTATGATGCGAGCCATTCTCTAGGTAGGCACTGTTATAGTTTCTCTTTATGAATAACTATAAAACGTCAAGAGGAAACCTGCACATTCGGGCAGTAATTCTAGAAAACGTTGAGCCAACCCCCGTACTGTCCTTTTATTCGTGTATAGAGTTGTCTGCCTTCCATGCACTTAATTAATTCTTACATATAAATAATTGTTACTCATGTCATATCACAACACGCCATTGTTAGTGTCAGTCCCCTCCCCCCTATGCCGAAGCTTGTGATTAGGCGGGAATAGGCCCTATTATAGATTAATATATATCTAATCATAGAATAACTACAAAGTTAACAGATACATAACACCCCTATTCTATAATCCTTTCTTTTATGAGAAAGAAAACCTACGCCCTTACCTTAGAGTTAAATGTCTTGGTACCTGGTATGTAATGGCGACTCCTGGCAAGATGAGCGCCAACATGTTCATGGCATCTATTCGATCTACTCCGAGACGACTTGCCATACGACTCTGGTCGTGGTTGCCATTCTGAAATAGATCGTTTCATCAATATGTATTTTAAACTAATGCTAATTGTATGTATTAGTTAACAAGGTCTATTTCAAGTAGATTGTCCGAGTCAACTACTAGTGGACATAATACAATATTTCTGTCTCAACTCCGGCATTGAGAATGTGTAGTCTCTATTTGGCTTTTCGGTAACTATCGTAATAAAATATGCGTAGAGCCATATCACCAGACAATAGAAAAAAGAAAAATAAATCTCACTTTGTAATAATTACAAAGTGACCGCCTTTTTGTGGTATTTTATAAACTGTGGGTTATATTATTATGTGATGATTTATAAGTGTCGTGAATAAAAATAAAACCCTTGAGGTAAGTTTTAATTTTTAAGATATGCGAAAAAAGTCTGTCTTGTCTTTTTACTATATTTCAAAGTTTAGCGCAACATACACCAGACACTTAATTCAATAAACTAAAGATAACATTGTATAGATTAACTATTAAAAAACATAAAAATCAGAACATTTGGTAATCTTTCATGAACTAGATGTTCAGTTCCAAGAGTCACTTAGGCTACCGACGCACAAACGTCCATGTGAGGCGGGGCAAGTGGCTGTTAATTCCGTTGAACAGCGCGGGCTAATAAAACGCGGCCGGACAATCTAAGGGATATAAACCTTCCTCTTGGATCTCTATCAGTTACTGAAAACTGCATGATAATCCGTGAAATAGTTAAAATTATTTCAAGGAACTGACAGACTGCGGAAGCGGCTTCAAATTAAGTTATGTAAAGAATAGGCATCTGTACGCTATTAAGGGAACTTACCACCCAATTCGCAGTCTTCCCACTAGGCATATAAGTCATCCACTTATCAATGATCGTCTTGATCTCCCAAGCTGTGGAGTTTTCCGTGATATCACCAAGGAAGCTGAAGTTGAACGGTATTGAGCCATTTCTGCTCTTAGTGCCGTAGTATTTGATCATATTGTTGAGGTTGGTGTAGGCTTCGGTCATCATGATCTTGTATTCGCCTTGTTTTTCGGTGTATTCGTCGAGGACATCCCTCCAGTTGTAAACGACGTCGTATATTCCATCCATGTCCTTGGTATAGATGTGTTCAAGGTATTCGTAGTCGTCTGGCAATGCGTCGGGTATTTCTGGAAATTATTTTAAACAAATATTAATGCAATTATCATTATTACGATCTTGTTAAACTAATTACACAGATAGAAAACTTTTTAGGCGAGCTTTCAGACATAATAGACCCTGTAGAATTGACTACAAATACAGTTAATAAGAACATTTGAATATTGAATTAATATTTGAAAAAAAAGTTTATGACAATATATGTTGTGTAAATTATAATTAAGGCATAATGGCAAGTACTTTTTAAAATAATTGTTATGAAAATAATGTTTCAATAAATTCATTCAGTAAAATAGGTAATAAAATCTCTTTATCAATGACAAGTCCTACCCTGAAGTGGCCTTAAAATCGGTATCCTTTATAAGACACCAACTAGCGATTGATTTCAGCTACGAAATATGTACTGTGTTTAGTAGGTAAGTAGGATTTGTATGTTGTATGTCTATACGGATAGAAAAAAGGTACCTGATCGGGGTTCGTCAGGGTAAACGCCTCCATAGTTTCTAGGGTCAGCCTCGTAGAGCCTGTTGACAGCGTCCACTCGGAACCCTGACACACCCATATCCAACCAATACCGCAAAACATTCTGTAATACGATAGCACAAACTGTTGCCCAATATCCTTTTTCATATAATACTTTTTACTTGATATCGTCTTATAATACGGTAACGCCAGATGCACGCACGAAAAAATAATGACTCATTGTTACGTTCCTCTTGAGTGTGCAAGCGGGAGCGCGGCAAAAGCGATAGAGTGGCGCGATCGGACCCTGCGTTCGGCTTGCAACGCATCTATCGTAAGGTAAGGTAAGAAGCAGCCCGTTAACGTCCCACTTCTGGGCACAGGCCTCCTCACTCATAGGAGAGAGGGTCATTAGAGCATTGACTCGCCACGCTGGTCCACTGCGGCGGGATGGCAGGCATAGGAGTAGTACTCTCTATTCCTTCACTCATAGTCCGATATGACGGGAATGCCACACTCGCAGAGAAATATCAGGCGCAGGATCGACGGCTTAATGTGCTCTCCGAGGCATGGGGGTGGATCACACCGCCAACTTCCCAACTTCGGTAAAATATTGAGAAAATCTTGATAGAAAACTCAATATCCATTTTTGAATCGGGCAGTCCCGGGACTCGAACCCAACATGCAAACCACTAGACCAATGAGGCAATTTGTGCCCAGCGTTTTTCGTGCGTAATTATTAATATAAGATCCAAAATTTTAAATAGAACTTTGTGATATAAAAGAAGATGTAGTGACTAAAATTGAGAAAGGTATTCTTAGATGGTTTGGGCAAGTAGAGAGAATGCATGAAAGTAGACCGACACAAAGGATTTATGAGTTATGAGTGAACGGGAATATTGGAACGGGAAGACCAAGGCGAACGTTCCTGAACCAAATTCAGGACATTTTAAATAAGGGCCAGGTTCAGAGTACTCTAAGCCGACGAACTTGTATGACAGGTTTAATGAGAATGAAAGTAGTGAAGGAGATATGCAAGGATCGTGGCAAGTGGGAGGACGTGGTGTCTGCCTACCCTTATGAGAATAGTGATGCTATGTATGTATGATTAAAAATTTTCATCAATATTTTCTTATGACGTTATCACGTAAAATTATCCTGCGTAAACCTACTTTACAGACAACCGATCTTTTAAGCAATTAGTTTTGGGTTTGCCTGTACTTAATTTTTTAAAATACCTCCGAAAACATTCCTTTTACAAAAGGCATATTATTTAAGCGTTAAATATGTTTTACTTGATTCAATTGTACACGAAACAAAAATATTTCACATTGTAATCAATAAAAACTATATTTAAAAGAGTAACTGCTGAGTTGCGTGCCGGTTTGTTCTCAGTGCAATCAACATTCCGAACTGGTGGTAGATTCATTACCAATAGACTGACGATTCAAAAGTACTTTTTAAGCCTACTTGAATTAAGAATATCTTGATTTTGACACTAGACCGAGGAGATATATTTGCGTGATAAGATGGATCTGAACTGTCCAATCGTAGTCATATAATAGATAGTCTCGAAATCAGTCCGACAGGTCTATTGAAAACAATCATCCGTAATAAGTAACAGGTGACAATAATTAACTATACTATCACTTCATAATTAAACAATTTTCGATATGATTCCATATTTTAAAGAATCATAACTTTAATTCTAAAAGGTTTTTACAAGATAACGACATCGCGCTGACAGACTTTTAAAATAAACCGTAGTCTAGACTTTCAATTAATTATGTTACTAAAACACCTCAAAGCAATTTCACAAGTCACGATTCATTATGATGTTATTAAATATTTCTTAAGATATTTCATACGCTCTTAATAGTTATATAAGCAGTAACAATCTAATGCTAGGGACAGCTTCCTTACTAAAAAGTTTTGGAGATGGTATCCACGAGCGCTGACGGATCTATTGGAAGGCTAAGCGAGGCAGTGCCCCAAGATCCTCAAGCCCAGGGACTACTTGGGCTCTGACTAACAAACTATGAATTTAAGTAGTAATTATTTCTCCCTCATTTGGAATATAAGTAAACTAAATTCCAGTAACGCGACTTTAACAATGGTAATAAAATTGAAAAAAGTTTAGATGGATCCAGTGGCGTAACCATCTGGGGCCCGTGGCAAATTCTTTTGATGGGGCCCTACCGCAAAAATCATGTGCTTATTTTGATTTTAATAGTACCACTTAAGTAGTTATCCAACACTAGTAACAATTTTATTTTCAAGAGCCTGGATCTATAATATTATATTAATTCACATTCACCAGCCTACATACGTCCCACTGCTGGGCATAGGCCTCCTTTCTTAGACGAGAGGGAAATTATGAATAGCTTCAATGGTGTCTCAAAAGGCCAGACTGGCTGTGGGTGGAAGAGTGTGGGTGCCAACACTTATGTTAGGTAGTGAAAGTTGGGTATGGCAGAAGAAGCATAAAAGTAAAACAAGTGCGATAGAGATGAGAGCGTTGAGGATAACTGTGTGATAAGAGAACGTTGTGGCATAAAAGAAGATGTAGTGACTAAAATTGAGAAAGGTATGCTTAGATGATTTGGGCACGTAGAGAGAATGAATGAAAGGAGACTGGCCAAAAGGATTTATAAGTTAAGAGTGAATGGGAAAGTTGGAAGGGAAGACCAACATGAACATTCTTGGACCAAATCCAGGACATTTTAAATAAGGACTAGGTCACGAGTACTCTAAACCGACGAACTTGTTTGAAAGGTTTAATGAGAAAGAAAGAAGCGAAGGAGATATGCAAGGATCGTCGCAAGTGGAAGGACGTGGTCTCAGCCTACCCCTATGGGAATAAGGCGTGATACCATGTATGCATGTATGTAATTAAAAATTATTCATAAAAAGGTAGTACAATATGTTGTCATACCTTCATTTCCTCTTGTACCAAATCGCTTCGATAGTTCAGGTCTGGTTGACCGATAGCGAACTGATGCAAATAGTACTGTCCACGCTGTTCGTTGTATTCCCAGGCACTCTTACGAAAATTACTCACCTAAAATCTCAATATATAAAAAACAATTGATTGAATTTCTCTTAAACCTAGCAGGACAGAAATTTCATCAAAATTGTGATGAAATTTCTTGTTTATTCAAATGGTTTACATCCAACCTTCGGTCCCAATAAAATACAGATTTTCACCATTTTACAAAGCGTTAAAGTAACACTGTCGGTAATACCTAGTAATAATATGAGTTAGATGTGCTATACACATCTCTATTATATATATAGATATAGATAATTAATGTTTTTTTATTTCACAATCGTGTAAACTTACACATTCCTTTCGTTTTTTATGTGGGTTTTGTCGCTGCTATTATAGATTCAGCAGCCTTCCTTGTTGAATTGAAAGATTGAAGATGACTAAACGCCATATACGTTTCTATACTGAGCCATTTATAGGTTGCCAATTATATTCCTACCATTGTTAGTATAAAATAGTACAAGAATACACATATCTCAAAAAACTTCTACAAAATATTGATGTAATTTGATGCTCTTATACAATTCTGTCCCTTACAAATGCAGAAACTTAATACTGACCCAGTTGTTAGGAGGTTTTAGGATTCCAGTTTCATTGTCCACAATTCCATCAGTCCACATGTAGTAGTCTTCATATCCAGGCTCACGAGCTGCTGATCTTCTGAACCAATCGCTCTCGTTCCCAGTATGGTTGGGAACAAAGTCCAATATGACGCGTATTCCTAGTTATATTTCAAACATTTTAATATATAATGGCTCTAACATGAATCCATAGAACTGCTGTTTGGTTGAGCTGGACTTGGGTCTGGTCTGGACTGGGAAATCGGGAAAGTACCGTGCTTTTCGCAAATGCGACAGTAAGGTTGCAACTGTTTTCTCCACCTCTCATAATATAATTTTCTTAATAGATGGTTCACATTTCAGTCATAATATGTAACTCTGTTTCTTTTAAGGTGTACAATAAAGAGAATCATTATTATTATTGTAAGATAAAGTTATATAATAAAGGTTAGAGCGTAGTTTAGTTATATAAATGATAACCTTAAATATTTATTATCATCAAAACTAACAACTTGTTTACTTTGAAAGCGAATGATGCGTGTGTTTTGATTATTATCATTGCATTAGTTCTGAATAAACGTTTACAATTTTATATCAATCTATTGGCATATATAATTATTATTTGGGGCTTTTTCCTGTGCCAGACTGGCTCAATTTACTTCGCCAGTGACATGTAAAAGTAGAAGACGCACATAAAGTAATATACCCAACGCAAAATATTTCGATAAACCAACATTGATATTGATTCTTGTAATATTTTATATGTAATTCTTTAAAAATACAGGGACACGAGATTAACGAATGTCATAAAAAAACCTATTTGCATATAAAAGCGGAATACCTCTCAATAATTGATTGATTCACTACGATTTTTCTAAAACGACAAATGATTGATTTAAAATTTAATTTAGCGACTCCTTTCGCGTGTTTTACACTCACGTTCAAGACAACAAAAAACAAAAGGCTTTATAAACCAATACTTTTCGAATGAGACCCCAAAGAGGGGTGAATTTTTATTTAGTCTAAATATGCTTATTTTTAATATGTTGTTCAAAAATTTGTTTGGAATTAAATTTCCTACAATTTTTAACAGCAATTTTTATTTGGATATCATTGAACGTTTCACTGAGTGAATTTTCAACTTAACGAAAAAATGGTAATAATCAAAGTTGTTTTCAATTACTTTTCCTACAATTTTGGGCCTTATCAATTTCTATTTAAGATCCATATTTTTCAAATGAAACTCGAAATGAAGTGGGGTGAATAATATTAATAAAACGCAACGTTTTATTAGCATTATTTACGCTCCATTATTTTACTGAAAATAAACCTGCGCTGGCAGCTAGCGATCGTTGACCCGAGCGTCAGCTGTTTTTGTGTTTTATTGCTGGTTTTCTTAAAGTAAAGGTATTTATTTTTTTATGAAACTGTCTTTTCATTTACCTGTTCTAACATGATGGAACGTTTATAATGCTAATAAAACGTTTTAAAAACGTCATCAAAAGTGTCATTAGTACTATCGTCTGTCGTTTTCGGAAACGGTCTCCTAAAACCTCGTATACAGAACTGCTCTCGCAATATTGCACACATACAAGAAAAAGATCATATAACTTATGTAATATAAAGAAAACCAGAAAATTAAGTAATAGAGCGCAGACAGTTAACCTTTGGTGAGAGGAATAGAAGATAGTAAGGGGAAGTGCAAATAACTTTAAAAGAGAAAACTTGACTCGGTTATACACTACATAAACAAAGTTAGTTAGTAGCAGCCTATTAACGTCCCACTGTTGGGCACAGGCCACCTTCCGAGGAGCGAGGGTTTTTAGAGCATAGACCCACCACGCTGCTCCAGTGCGGATTGGCAGGCATAGTACATAAATGCACTCTCTATTCCTTCACTCTCATAGTCCGATGTGACGGAAGAATCCGACACGACCGGAGAGAGATCAGGCGCAGGACCGACGGCTCTCCGAGGCACGGGGGTGGATCACACCGCCAACTTCCCAACTTCGGGCAAACATTGAGAAAAGCTTAATAAAAAACTCAATATTGATATTTGAATTGGCCCGACCCAGGACTCGAACCCAGGACGTCATGTCTGTAGTCGACCATACTAACCACTAGACCAATGAGACAGTCAACAATACTTTTAACAATGACATATATAGCTTAATATATAATATATAAAATGTCATTATAACTTAAGTACATACCTAAGCTTTTAGAGACATTCATAAGTTTATGGAAGTCTTCCATAGATCCGTACTCTGGCTGTATTTGACGATAATCAGTTATATCATAACCGAAATCGTACATGGGAGAGAGGAAAATCGGTGACAGCCATATCGCATCAATACCAGTTTCCTTAAGAAAAGGCAGCTTTTCTGTTATACCTGGAAATTATTGAAATTTGTAAAGAAGTTTCTAGGTTTATTTTCAAAAGAAAAAACACTCATTTCATGAGAAATGAACAAATAACAAGAAAATTAATATGACACATTTAAGAGTTGTGATGATAAAAGCTTTGCCATCTAATACGTCCGTTTTGCCATATTGATGGCCTCGTTGGCGCAGTGGTGCTAGTACTCATTTTGATAGCTGCGGCCCCGGGTTCGATTCCCGGTAGGGCGAATTTAGTAAATTGTATTTTCTTATTTGTCTGTGTCTGGACTGGAGGCGTCGGCCGCGGCTAGTTACCCTCTTGCTACCAAAGACGTACCGCCAAACAAAGAGATTTGTGTTCCCGTACGTTGCTATGTGAAAACCATAAAAGGTATATCACCTCTTACCAGGTTAGCGCGCTTCCATCATAAACTGTATCATCACTTACCATCAGGTGAGATCACAGTCAAGTGCTAACCGTCAGCAATAAAAAAAAAATTATTATCACTATAAAATAGGGGTTGATGATAGAAAGGTGAAAATTTAGGGTTGTATGTAATAATTCCACACCATAAAAAAATAAAAACAAAAAATTCTGTCAAAAGAATAAAAAGTGTGAGTGTACACGCGTTAGAAGTTATACTTGGCGTAACAAGATAAAAATCTTTCAGAAGAGAAAACTTGACTCGGTTATACACTACATTAACAGCGTTAGTTATTAGTAGCCTATTAACGTCCCACTGCTTAAACTTCAAAAAATTAAAAGTTGACTGTAGCTAACTTCAAGGTGTCGGTTTTTTGTGACGGTGTGCGTGCGCATCGTAAAACTAAAATGTTGACTATAGGTAACTTCAGGGTGTCGGTTTTTTTGTGACGGTGGCGAGCGCATCGTAAAAATTTTCTCTCATCATTTTTCCCTAACGCGCCAAATGAAGTATAACTCAGGGGTGGATCACCCCTAACATTTGGGGGGGTGAAAAATAGATGTTGTTCTATTCTCCACCCTAGCCGATATGCAACCCTCGGTTCACGAAAATCGGTCAAGCCGAGTTCAACTTCTAGCACCGTGACACGAGAATTTTATATATTAGATACAAGGTTTTAGTAACAAATTTCTAAAAGTTACAAATGATTTTTCACTAATTATATAATCTGGTAAACTGTTTTACAATAATGTTCACTCAACTTTTTTGATCGTAGTATTTTCTTCTAGATCTATGTAACTGTTATATTTACTTAAATATAACAGTTACATATATAGTGAGTTTAAATGCGATTTAGTTTTACAAGCAATTTGTGTATCTATCTGCTTCATTTAAACTTTATCTTAGTAATAATAATGTTTAAAATTTATATAATTGGTTGAGGGGTAGCAGATTAGTGTCTTTACCAAGTTTACCATGAATAATTTAATAAAAATTGATAAATATATCAGATATCGACAGGGGCAAAAGAATCCTCGCAAGTAGATTTCTAACTCGTTTTAAATACAAGTTCCGTTGTGTACTATGGTTCAAGATTGTGATTGCGTGATTAATCCAGAGAAATATCAAAGTACTATCTTTTCTACAAATGATATATGATTAAAACAAATTAAAAGTCACATGTAATAACTGAAACTTCTTTGACAAACTAATTTTTAAGTCTTGATTATATTTATACAAATCTATAACTTTAGATTACCGAGACTTAGGTGGAGGGAAAACGGAACATATGTTAGGAATTTATCTAATTGTCATTAAAATATTAAAAGTGACGAAAACTAATACCAATAATTTATTGAAATCACAAATGACGAATTGTAAATAAAAATGCCACGTGCTTTTTGTCAGTATTAGAAATTTTAAATTTTGTTTATGAATTTCAAATTTAGAAAAAGTATTTATGAAATATTTTATGAAAATAGTATATTAAATGATTAAATGACGAGTGGCAAATTAAAATGCCACATGTTATTCGTAGATATTAAAACTACCTAACCTTCAATCCAATTAGTATAAAACGCTGCACATCTCGTGTTTCATCCGTAAAAAATTTTATCCTCATCCGCCTAAAGAAATTTCACTTCACAAAATGGCAAGGTTTATAAATAGTGTCAAAATATCTAAATGTAGGTACTGTAAATATGCACTGAGTACAAACCAACACCTCAATTTTTTGTCTATATATAGATGTATCGATGCAGTTTGTCTAAGAAATAAATAGCAGCTTTGAAAATTAATTTCCAGAAGATATATTTATTTTGAAACACAGACAGATTATTCAATTTAATTTATATATAACATGTTGTTATTATTTATGCGGAACGATATCCACTTCCGTCAGCTAATGAGTGTAAAAGGCCAAAAAATCTGAGTTATTTCCGCTTAAAAGTAGATAGTATTTATAAAAAGTTGATCAGACCGCTTCTAGTTATCACGGATATTGTACATGTTTTGTATATCGATTTGGTTTGAAAGAATAATGACACAATCCAAAATTTCACTTAAAGACGCAGAAGAGTTTTAGGATTAGCAATTTTAAGGCCTTTTTAAAGAAAAAACAGCTACCGTCGCAACATACAATTGTATATTGAATAACATATATATCCGTAATAATAGCAAAAGAGCGAAATACGTATCATTAATAAGATGCTGCAATTACTTTTAGATTTATCTCTAGATATTTTTAAGAAATATATCAAAAACTTCCGTTTACAAAAGGCATATTATATTGTTCAATATTATTGAAACGATAAAAATGTTTGGACTTGATGCCAATTGCACACAAAAACAAAATATTACACATTGTAACCTACAAAACTATATTTAAAAGAGTATCCGCTGAGTTTCTTACCGGTTTCTTCTCAGTTAAATCAACTCTTTGAAGCGGTGGTAGATTTGTTACCAAGGGGCAGACTACTGACGATTTAAAGTGCTTTTTGAGCCTACTCGAATAAATAATACGTAAGTATCCGCGTTTTAAATATATTCAGCTATTACTATTCCATTATTCTTTCAACCTTTATAAAATACGATTGTTTGATATATGTCTTTATTTACTGTAAACAATACATAATTAACTGACATTGTCGATGATAAATAATGTCTGTGGGTACTTCACCGTAGCCTTTTCATATTACCTATTTACCTGTGTATCTAAATATAATCAACGTGTTCGTCTAAATGAAATTTTAACATCTATATTTTCCTTCTTACGACATCATCATCATTAGTATTTATGGCTTTATACACCTGTGATGACATTAACGTTGTTACGACTCTTTACGTGCAACAATATATAAAGATATTAGTAGATTAAGGGTTATATTTCATGTTTTTTATTTAATTCACTGATTTATAGTTTAAATTAGCTGATCCGTCAGTCAGATTTCTGATATATAAATTCATTACGGTTACAAAATGATAGATCGGGTTCTAACCCAAGGTAAGGGGTAGGGTGGTAACATCCTCTTTGGGAGCTGCGGGCGGAGGTTATAGCAGTTGCCTATCAGTGCAGGGCTACCAGGACCAGATGGGTGTAAACTGATGCCGACGAGGTCCGGAGTATTAGGGCTTTAGCTGACAGAGTGCTGACCCAAAGGTGGCATGAGGATCTCGGATTTCCTACTACAACGGGTGTGATCACTGTGGGAGCGATTCGTCCCCACCTGGAAAATTGGTTATCCAGGGGACACTGATCTCTCTCTTACAGGCTGGTATAGGTGCTGACCAGACATGATTGTATCGGCAAGTACCTGCATCAGATAGTTCGCAGGGAGGAACATAAGTGTGATGCACCTGTGGATTCAGTGCAACATACTCTGGCAGAATACACGGCCAGAGGACTCCGGCAGCATCTATTACCATTGTTGATCGGAGAAACCTTTCACTGGAGGGCGTAGTTGGCTCAATGTGCACCGGTGATAGGAAGTGGAGTGCAGTGGTTTCGTTCTGTGAGATTGTTATTTCGCTGAAGAAGGCACATAAATGGCAGAGCGAGAACGTTGTGGACACTCCTTTATTACGGTAGATTTGCGGTTCCGGAGCGTCAGGGTTTATTGCGTCTACTGACCGCCTGGTGCTCCACAAAAGAATATGGAGAATATTGCTGGATTTTAGTGGGTATTCTGGCTTGTCAGCTAGTCCCACACTCCCGATAAGATATGGGGTGCGTAAAAGCATTTCCCAGAGTAAAAAAAGGCCGTTCACGTCTCACTGCTGGGCTCAGGCCTCCTCATTCATAGGAGAGAGGGTTTTTAGAGCACAGACCCACTACGGTGTTCCACTGCGGCTTGGCATAGTACACAAATGCACTCTTTATTTCTTCACTTTCATAGTCTGATGTGAGGGGAATCCGACACGACAGAGATTAACACGTTATTTCTAAAACTCGAATGACATAAAATTTAGCGTAATCATTCGGTTTGTGATGTGGAAACTGACCAAGAACTGATTTCTCAATATTTCCATGGGATCGGGAACTACGTTGATAATACTGCATCGAACTCTCGAAATGGGCACTAACAATTTAAATTCATAGAAGTCTGCCTGGGTTCATATAATAACTAAGATTTTATTACGTTCACATAATTGTTCATTCTCTTTGAATAATTAACTTATATCTAGATAAAGATATGAGCTTGGCAAATATGACAACCTTGATCTATTATTAAACTTTGGGCCACTGTATGATAGTCGTATAGGAAATATATTAATTTCCTAGAATATTCTCTGGTAAACAGAATTCTCTGGTAGTCAAGGAATGCATTTTTGCCACAGAGGTCGCCGCAATTCATTGGAAGAGATTGCAAACACTTTCAAATGGTTAACATTGACGTCTAAAACGTGACATACCGTGCATTACAACTAGTTTCGTAACAATAGGTCGTTAGCTGAAACTATAAGGTCACTGTACAATCTACCTTAATTTTGACGATCAAACATTCTGTCGCAAACGTGTGACTGCTTGCCATTTTTATTAATCTGTTAAAATTATTCATTTACGATATATACAGATGATATATACACTTATATCTAGCTAAGAATGCAGTAAATAAGTTTCACTGTGTATTTTCGTAAATTAATTTAATCCACAAGTGCATTCTTGTTGGCGTTCAAATAAATTAATAATTAACTCTTATCGAAGTTTTGCTTATACAAATAATATTGAAGTGCGAGTTTGTAGTTATGAAATAACAGCTATTTACTATGTGTATTTAAATGTTTCAAAGTTACCAACACAAATTTCTTTCTTTCGGCTACGCTTTTCAAATTCTACATACATACATAGCATCACGCCTCATTCCCATAGGGGGTCCTTGCATATCTCCTTCGCTTCTTTCAGTCTCATTAAAGTTTTTATACAAGTTCGTTGGTTTAGAGTACTCTTGACCTGGCCCTTATTTAAAATGTCCTGGATTTGGTCCAGGAACGTTCGCCTTGGTCTTCCCCTTCCAACTTTCGCATTCGCTCTTGACTCATAAATCCTTTTTGTCAGTCTACTTTCACTCGTTCCCTCTACATGCCCAAACCATCTAAGCATATCTTTCTCAATTTTAGTCACTACATCTTCTTTTATACCACAACGTTGTCTTATCACACTATTTCTTACTCTGTCACTCAGTTTCAATCCACTCAAAGCTCTCAACTCTACCACATTTATTTTACTTATGTGATTCTTCTGTCATACCCAACTTTCACTACAATACATAGGTGTTGCCACTAACACTCCTGCATGCACAGTCAGTCTGGCCCTTTGAGAGATGGCCTTTAAAATTTTACGCCTATTTTAAATCGAGTTTTTCAGAGAGTGAGTTTAAGAGCTGGTAAGGGTATAGTTGGCTCAATGCTCATTGGCGAAAGGGAGAGGAGGGCTGTGGCCTCCCTTTGTTAAATTGTTACATGAGACGCAGAAGACGCTATAGACGCTCATCATCTCCGGCGCATAAGGTTGGGATATAGGAGGCGTAGATTTGCGCTTCTTCTACGAACTTCCTAAGTTTCACAGCGGGAGTCTTCCGGAGAATTAGGGTAGATTGCGTCTACCGATCCTTTGGTGCTCCACAAAAGCTTGGGAAAGATATCGCTGGATTTTAAAGGGTGTTCTGGCTTGCTGTCAGCAAGTCCGACACTCCAGTTTAGATTGGCGTAAAAGCATTTCCCAGCAGAAAAAAAGGAGAACAGAAACCTTCCACCGTATAAATTACATCATATTGATTATCGTTTTTCGAACATAGTCCGATTGTACGAGAATTTAATACTTACGACCACGTTTAAGCTTAAAATGAAGGTAAAAGCTATTTCCTGTCTGAGCCGGATTTAACGCACCAATATTTCAAGTTTAGATTTCCTCTGATATTTTTAACAATTAAAATCCAAAAACTTTAATGATCTGATTCAGAAAACGATAGATTGCTATAGATAATTTATTATTAAAGGGTACTGGACCCTGTTCTGTTCCTTTTCACGTCTTTTATTCTTAAAAGAATATTACAATTGTAAATATATAAGCATTTTTTTGATAGATAAACTTATTTATATAATTTATTTTGAGAAAAGCAACACATTAAGTTTTATCGAAATAAAGCCTTACACTTTCCATTTCCAAGTAAGTCAGATATTTCGATCTAAATACCTTTACAGACATTTTTAGATAGATTAATATAGTCCTGCAATAGTACATGCCTCAGGTAAGTAGCAGCCCATTAACACCCACTTGCTGGTCACAGGCCTCCCCACATAGCTGCTCCAATTCGGGTTGGCAGGCATAATACACAAGTGCACTCTCTGTTCCCTCACTCTCATAGTCCGATGTGATGGGAACCCGACACGTCCGGAGATAGATCAGGTGGAGCACACAACCTAATTTCGAACTTCGTATAAATACTGAGAATTTATTAACAGAAAGCCCAATATCCTTTTTTAATTAACCCGACAAGGGACTCAAACCTCAATAGCCGAATAAGCTAACCACTAGGCCATTGAAGCAGTTCACATTATAATAAAATTGGAGATGTCCTGGTCCTGGAACTGTCCTTGACATTGAGACCAAGGCTCTTATGATTTATCTGCCTATCTGTTAGCATATGCCATAGTTTTTTGCCATAGAATGTTGTGTATATAGAAAGCAAAACTTACCATTTAAATCCCCAACTCCGTCACCATTGCTGTCTTTGAAGGACCGCGGGTAGATTTGGTAGATTAAAGCGGTTTTCCACCAGTCATGGTCTACAGCCGAAGCCGCAGCTGCTACTATTAGTAGCAGGATTAAACGCATAGTTAATATTTACTCTCGTATACACAATGTGTCCTTCCCAACAGCTTCGCAGTAACAATGTCAAGGGACAGACTAACACTTCCTTTATAGAATAAGATACATAGTTGCGTTGTTTTCAATGCTTAGAATAATAAATAACAGTTTTATTAACTAACTACGTATATAGGGGAATTACCCAAGTATTTAAGTTTGAAATATCACTTGTTTTTTAAATACATACTAAAATTTTCTGTAAAATGATATATGTAATGCGTAATTACATCGTATTAATTAATTAAATTTCAAGAAATGTATAAAATCTGTTGGGTACAGATTAAAAACAACTAATAATTCGAAATACAAAACACTTTAGTATATATTTTTTGACACTATTTTATAGTATTAACACTGGATTTAATTCGAAACCATGAAACTTTTAATTAAAACATATCACTATGTTTATTTTTATTACTTTCGTTTTTTTTATAATTGTGTATTAAAGCACAGATATAAATCGTTGTGCCCGGTGACCGCCACAGAAGTAGAAACTTGAATGCGTTCGCATTGCTTTTAAATGTCTGAATAAAGCCTGTTTACCTCAACAATCGTGATGAGTCCCTTCAAATTTGGGGGTCAATGAACTAGCCCAAATTTGGCTCCATTTCTTCTAAAGGGGTTGCAATTCATATAAAACACAACGACGTGCTTAAAAATGTTTTTATAGTTTTTCAATTGGGCTAATTATGTTGTACTTTCTTATAATGATACGAGTTTAACTTCACTAGAAGTTCCAGGCTTGTTTAAAAACTTACCAATTTACAATATAACATTATTTAGTCTGTGGTTTCCAAACTAGGATTCCCTGTATCGTAATAACCTTCCAACAAGTATAAGTAAAGTAACGTGTGACCATAATTTCTAAATTGAATTGGGTAAAAGTGCGAAGATGCGTGTCTGGTGGTGCGCATGACGACGGCTCGCCATTTCTCCTTGCTTAAGGTCATCTTGCTGCATTCGTTCAACGAACTTCCCAGAGGAGATTTGATCTGGTCTGTCCATCGACTAGGTGACCTTCCACGCGGTCTGTTGCCTTTCCCTGAACGACGAGGCGTTCGATGGACTGATTGCCACGCCGAGAGACGTGTCCAAAGAAAGTCAGGATGCAAGATTGTACTATAGAAAATAGACGCTGCTTGATGCCTAGTTCTTGAAGTATCGAGACGTTCATACGAAAGTCGATCCTCGAACCCCCAAGCAATATCTCCAACACCACATTTCTAGAGCATCTTTTTACTGTCTTTCCACTTTTCGCAATGTCCACGTCTCAGCAGTGTATAAAAATATGGGAAAGATCAATGTCCTCACGAGTCTTGATTTCGTTGTCTTGGTGATGTTTCGATTCTACCATATCTTTTTCATCTTGTCTGTTATGTATCTGTGAACTTTGTCGTTAATCTATGATTCGATTAGTCTTCACTAGACCCTATCCCTACCCAATAGCAGCTTCGGCGCGGAGGGGGGGGGGGGAGAGGATAGACGCTACAATGGGGTGCTACAAAACTACGTGAGTAACAACATTTGATATGTGATAATTAATTGAATTACGGGAATAATAACAACTCTATACCCGACATAGAAGGACATTACATTGTCCATAACTGTTCTTGTTTCAATTTCTTTCTAACAATTTCTCCATATCTAGATAATTCAGTTACGCAAACTATTACCTTACTGTAACTTAGCAACTGAGCCTAACCATTTGTAGAATACTGAGAAGTTTGTTTGATTTAATGTACAGTAATCGACCTGCAATACGTACGATACAGTCTATAAATAAAAACTTTAACAAAAAAAGAACCGCCTTCAAAATAGACATATAAATATATTAATATGCTCTAAAAAGTAAGAAATAATTGCGTATTCTTTTATAGTGTTCTTCGTATTCTTATATTCGGAGTCGGTGTATTTCTAATAAAAAAAAGAATAATCGAAATCGGTTGGCGTGATCTTAAGTTATTCGTCCATTTGTCGCGCACATGCTTAATGCAATTTCAACACTTATCCGGTTTTCTCATGGATGCCATCATCAGAACTGGATTAAAAAAAAATGGGACCCTATGACGAGCACCACTTTTCATTTAAAAAAAAATCATCAAGATCGGTCCACCCAGTCGGGAGATATGAGGTACAAACATAAAAAAAACAAAATACAGAGTAATTGATAACCTTCTCCTTTTTTTGAAGTCGGTTAAAAAAGGGAATTTACGTCTTAATGGTTTCCACAAAGTATGGTACCGGAACTCAAATTGCTTTTAGAAAAATTTTGATGGCATATATTTACTGGTAACGTAAAGAAGCCACAGCCCAATCCTCAAACCATTCCAGACTTAGACAAATGAGAAAATGCAATTTCCTAGAACCACTGCTAGCAAAGAGAGTACTCGTACTGATTGCACATCTCTATCGCTTGATCTGCGATCTTGTTTGCACGCTCTGCCCAAGCGTAACGTGACAATCAGTCATGCTTTTTCGTGCGTCCAGCTAACATCCATCGATTTATAAGACGTTATCACGTCAAAAATACACTTTAGCCGTACCGGAAATGGAAGCAATGTCCTCAGCTAGCTAAGCAAAAACTTACACCAAGTACTCCGCCAAATTTGTATTGTTCTTATGGCGCCGATGCACATTAAAATTTAAGAGAAATTATATATGTTTCTCTTTTTTCGAGGTTAGACATGGATAAAATTCAGGATGGGCAATAAAATTGTTAACAGCTGGCTGGCGTCTGAATTTGAAGGTGAAAGTTGCATTATAAGAAAAAATACGATACAAATATTTACATACTAACCCACTTAGAGGGACAGTATGTTAAGAGATGCTGATGTTTATTGTATTAAGTGTACTTAAAGACTGCAATATAAACATTTCATTTATATCTCTGCAATAATGGGCCGGCAGTATTACTTCTAGAAGAAGCCATTAAATCCAATGTTATTTACCGATAGAAAGGATAACCGATGGACTAGATATATAGATAGACGTATATTTTATTGAATACCACAAAAGGACAAAAGAAAAATATAACAGTTTAATATAAGCTAGATTTAGTGTGCAATTAGGCGGTCTAATCGCTAAATAATCTCTTTCAGACAACGGTTAGGGTTAGATACTCAAAGAAAGGAGAGAGAAGGTGTTAATAAATAAATAAATAAGATACAAAAATTACATAGAATATCTACATACCTACAATAAATACAATAATATATACTAATATTATGATCGAGTGGTGAGGAGTGAGCTGTGGTCAACGTTATCTACGTATGGGGTGAGCGGTTGTCTGATCCAAGCATTGAAGTCTCTCTATGAGGGTTCTAGTGCTTGTGTCAGAATAAACGGAGCGTACACGGAGTGGTTTCCTGTCGAAAGAGGTGTTCGACAGGGATGTGTTGCGTCACCATGGCTGTTCAACCTTTTCATGGATAAATGTTTGACAGATTTAAAAGAAAGTATGTATGGGTTAAGAATGAATGAATTACTCATCAAATGTTTACTCTACGCTGATGATCAAGTAATACTTGCGTCATCCGCTAACGAGCTTCAGGAGATGCTAAATATTATGAATGAAGCTTTGAAAGGGAAAGGAATGAAAGTGAATGTAAACAAAACGAAAGTTATGCTTTTTGAACGAGATGAATCTATGATGAATGGCAATATTTTGATAGATGGGGAACAAGTGGAAGAGGTGAAAGAATTTGTATACTTGGGATCTAAATTTACAAAAGATGGAA